>PVKS010019936.1:0-37640 GCA_004027875.1 Aplodontia rufa | reverse complement strand
TTGTTAAACATGGTCTTATAATTAGGAGGAATTTATCATCAAACAATCAAGAACAAAAGTATAATGACAGAATAAGCTGTTACATCTATCTGTCTATTATTATCATCTCCTTTATGGTTGCTTTTTTTACATCAAACTTGATTCTGCCTCACCAAACCATACACATGTTAACCCATGTTTTCATCAGATAACTCCATGTCTTGAGTTTTTTATAGTTAATTTAAAAATTACATCTAGAATGTGTCTTATTGTAAGGTTATAAAAATCTTTTTTTTAAAGAGGACAGTGAGAGAGAAAGAGAATCAATTTTATTTAGTATTTCATGTGGCTTTTGTTACTCCAAGACTTCATTGTGTTCATGGTGCTGGAGTTTGAACTCATGTACTTGTGCATGCCAGGCAAGCACCATAACCACTGAGCCACCACTCCAGCCGGAGGTTGTAGGAATCTTAATTGAAGAACTCATTTTTACACATTAATTTGTAATTTGTTCTTTATTATGCACAAAATTCTTGTATACACTTAAATCTTCTAGACTTTCAATTTAATTTCACTGATATGTTTAGTTCTGAAAAATACTGCCTCATTTTAATTTATTGTATATTTCTAGCATTTTTTTCAAATGTCAGGTAAAATGTCAGGTAGTAAAGGCTTTATGCACTATTCCTTTTTTTCCCCAAATAGTTTGTTGTTATTTTTCCCCATTTTTTTTGTTCAGGTAGATTGTAGGATTTATGTGAAGTTAAAAATCATATAATTAGAGTTATAATAAATTAATCAAGTAGATTTGAAATAATTTACACTATTGAATTTTCAAAATTCAGAACTCAGTTCATCCTTCAATTTTTTGAAGTCACTTTTATTATATATATTTTATTTTGAAATAATCTTAAACATACAAAAAGTTGCAAGAGGAGTACAGTTTTCCCAAGCCATTTGAAAGTGAGTTGCCCATCTTTCCTTTAAATACATTAGTGTACATTTTCTACAAATAAGAACTTTCTCCTTCCCATTCAAAATTAGGAAATTCACATGATATATTAGTCCATGTAATCCTCAGACCCTATTCCGTTTTGCCAAGTATTCCAACCATATCCTTTATACCAAAAGGCCCCAATTTAGAATTGTGCTTAGTGGCTCTGTCTCTTTGGCTTTGTTGAATCTGATACAGTGCCTCAATCTTTGACTTTACAACTTGACACTTTTAAGATTTATAGGGCAATTGTTTTGTATTCCTTTGTTTTAGGTTTGTGTGATGTTTCTCTGTGATTAGCTTTTGTAGTGTGCATCTGGGAAGAATTTCACAGCAGGGTTGCAGTGCTGGTCTCCTTTCATGTGGTCTGGTTGTACTTGACTAAGGTGGTATCTGCCAGTCTTTCCCTGTGTAAAGCCATTCCTTCCCCCTTTGAAATTAACAATACAATACTGTAGTGGAGTTAAGAGTAGATGATGCCCAGCTAACTTTTAATTAATGAATTGGCTAATATTGAACAGTTTGTATTTATTAAGTTCTAACATTTCATTATTGCACAGGCTTGCCCTTCTTAGATCACTAACAATACTCTGGAGGTCCCATGTGGCCTGCTACATGTCCCTATTGTCTTGGAGCAATTCTCTGCTTCCTGGCTCAGTAAAATGTTTCAGTCTCATCTTGTGCTTTTCCTTCCTGGAAGCAGCCATTTCTCAAAAAAATTCCGTGTTTTCTTTTCTTAAAATCTTTTTGTTTGGCTTCTCTTGGATAAAAGAGTAGTTTTAGGCAAATAGGAAGTCATTTATCAATTTTTAATCATGGGGTTTTCTTATTAAGTCTAGCAATGTATGTATTATATATGAAATCTAAATGGTTTATTTGTGTGAGATGTTTAGATATTACCTGCATTTTTCAATTTAGTAATTGTTTTACATGATTTTTGATACATAAATAGATTTTAATTTTTAGGGCAGTTTTAGGTTCACAGCAAAATTGAGTACAAAATATAGAAATTGAGCATAATGCCCTATTCTCACACCTGCACAGCCTCCACTATTATCAATATTCTGCACCAGAGTGGTACTTTTGTTATGATGGATGAATCTACATGGACACATCTTTATCATCCAAACTCTGCATTTAACATTAGGGTTAAAATGCAAGTGTTATATATTCTGTGGTTTTTGCTCAAGTGTGTCATGGCATCTATCCACCATCCCGGTATCATACAGAATAGTTTCACTGTCCCCAAGTCATTTGTGCTCCACCTATGTATCCTTTCCTCTCCTCTGACCTCCAGCAGCCATTGATGAGTTTTTCCTTTTACTGCCTCCTATGCTTTACCTGTACCAAAATGGCATGCATTTGGAATCATAGAGCATGTGGACATTTTGTATTGCATTATTTCACTTACTAATACACATACATGCTTCTTCCACGTCTTTTCATGTTTTGATAGCTCACATCTTTTTAGCTCTGGATAATATCCCATTAGGATGCACCATTATTTATTAATCCATATGCCTACTGAAAGATATGAGTGGCTTCCAAGCTTTGACAATCACAAATTGCTAGAAGCACACATGTGTAGGTCCCTGAAGTTGTCGGGTTGTGTGGTTGTTGGATCCTTTGGTAAGTGTATGCTTACCTTTGTAAGAAACTGCAGAACTGTTATGCAAAGAGGCTGTACCAGTTTGTCTTCTCACAGCCATGACTGAAAGTTTCTTTTGCTCAACCTCCTTACCAACATTCAGTTGTCAGAATTTTGAATTTTGACCACTCTAATAGGTATGTAGATGTAGCTCATTATTATTTTCCTAATGACATATGGCATGGGATATCTTTTCATATGTTTACTTGCATCTGCAGAACTTCTTTGGTGAGATGTCCATTAAGGACTTGAGAGCATTTTAAAATTGCTTTTTGTTTTCTTATTGTTGCACTTTTATGAGTACTTTGTATATTTTGTGTATGAAAGCTGGATCTTATATGTCCATGCAAACATTATTTCCAGTCTGCGGCTTGTCTTCTCATTCTTTTGACAACACCTTTTGCAGAGCAGATGTTTTTAATTTTAATGAAGTCCAGCTTATCAATTATTTCTTTCATGGAATATGCCTTTGGTGTTGTGTCTAAAATGTCATTGTCAAACCCAAGGTCATATAAATTTTTTCACTGTTATTTTCTAGAAGTCCCTCTTTACTTCTAAAAATAAATGATATTAGAAGCCAAGATCTGAGTGTCAGGTATCCTCTTTGCCACTGGGATGCCACTTTCCCTAGGTTTTCTCAGTGGACTGAGCCAGGGAATACCAGGGAATATATATTCATGTGCACATCTCTATGAAAAATAATGAATATACACTAATACCTCAAATTCTAATTATATAACCACACAATTCATTCCAGTTTTCTCCCTTTTCATATAAGCAATTATTTTTATTGGTCAGTAAAAACTGACTTTCAGTATCTTTTTTTTTCTTAGAGAGAGAGAGAGAGAGAGAGAGAGAGAGAGAATCAATTAATCTTACCTAGTTTTTCATGTGGCTTTCTTTGCTCTCACATTTTGTTGTGTAGTGGTGCTGGGGTTTGACCCTGCGTCCTCATGCATGCCAGGCAAGTGCCGTAACTGCTGAGCCACTGCTACACACCCATCTTTTATTATTCTTAAAATATTTATCTATTCTATCAGTTTCTCTCTATGGAAATGATCTTCCATTGCTGCTACTGTCCTTTCTTCTGCATAGATGCACTCCCAACTCCACCTGGACATGGAGACTTCTTTGGGCTGCCCTCCATCAGGAACACCCTCCTCATGTTATTTGGGCTCCAACAGGCTTTGTCTGTATGTACTCCTCTGTGGTGCCTCTTCATCTTGCAAGCCCCAAACTCCCAAGGGGTGTTCCCTCACCTGAGTGAAACCCCTTCTCACCCTGCTCAGACTTCACCTTGTTCTGGACCACCATGTGTCCTTATCCACCCCAATGAGGATGCCAACCTTAGTCTGTATTCCCAATGACATTCATTTATTGCTCAGGAAGGAAAAAGAAGAGGGAAGGAAGAGGGCCAGATTTTTTATGTCATGCAGTAAAATTTATAATTTTGTACTTTCTTAGACTCCTAGATATTTTGTTTTTATTTGTAATGTGCATATTTCTTTAATTTGTGTTTCTGTTTTCTCCTCATTATTGGTATATAGGAAAGTTTTTAATTTTGTATGTGGAGTGTTTAATTTATAAGGAACCAAGTTCTTGAATAGTTCTATGTAGATTTAATCATTTTTCAATTTAGGAATCATGATTTTATCTTCATATAATGATTATTTTGCTTCCTTCTCATATCTATTTAATCTGGTTTTTTCTATATTAGTTTCCCTACCATTTTATCCTTAGTGGAAGTTTTCTTAAACTAATAGAAGTTTTTTTTATAGCTTAGATTGTATAATTAGTATTTGTTAGAAAAGAGTTATTTAAGAGTCCATAAAAATTCGTTGTTTATATTAAGATTTATTTCTACTCTAACAGGTGATATTATGAAATTTAGAAGAGTGAGGACATTTTTTGAAATTATATAAGAATCAGCTAAAATAATGACTGATCTTTAAACTTCAATTTTTTTCTTCCAGTCTGTAGAAGTAGAAAATACACAGTTATATAGATTTTCAAAAGCAACTTTAATCTAAAATCCTCAATGAGGAGGTGGGAGTTGGATGGAGTAGAGAATTATGAAATTAAGACAATTTATTATGGCTGCTTCATATCAGACAATTTTTACACCTCCTAGTTGAATCACACAAAATATGTCTTTCATAAACTCTCATTTTCCCCCCTAAAATCTTCTAACATATCAAAAAAACAGAGCAATATAAATTCTATTGTTTATGTTCTCTTTACTGAAATAATGTAGGAGATCTGTATAGTGGTAGAGTTGGTTGTTTTCAAATGTTAACCTGCATGTGAATTACCAGGATTTGGGGGCTAGGAATTTACATTTTGATCCTGGTGACTGCAACCCCTAAACCTCAATTAAGAAACACTGGTTTAGAGTGCAACAATGTTCAAATAAATGTTTCAACTCAATCACTTTTGTTCAAAGTGCAGAGGAGTAGAGGCATTTTTTTCTGGTGAGGATATTAGAAATCTAGGAACAGACGGCATCATGAAGCTGCAGTCAGCTGCACTCGTTGTGTATGATCTTCTTCCACAATAGACCGTTGAAATTCTTCAGCTCTCTGGGATCAAGAGCTATATTCCTTGAATGGTTCTATTTTTTTTTTTTTTTTTTGAGATTTTAGTAAAATGATACCATATAAAATTAGTCTAAGAGAAGTTGCAAAGCCACTCTATTTTATAGTCATTTATCTAATTTCAATGTGTAAGAACCTTTCTTCTAGGCAAGACTAAGTTTAGAATTATCTGTGAACAGCTACAAAATATTGGTTGTTGTTGCAAACTCCAAAGTATAGCACCTGTTTTGGAGGAAATTATTTGGTCATTTGGTCTAATGTAAAACTCAAAAGGTGGCTTGAAGTTTGCCCCACAGTTGAAAATATGTTGGTGTTCAGTTCTGTGTAACTAATGCTCTACTTTCTCTGCTGGTCCCTTTGATTTCTTTCACTTCTGAGGACCAGAACTGTGAAGCTGGAGGCCACTCAGGTTCCAAATTTGTGACAAATCCCCCAGGGCTCACTGGAGTGGCAGTAAGTTCTCGCAGTTTGATTTCCTTTCAACCACTGAAGTGTTAGAAAAGTGCCAACAAAGGCTCCCATGGAAAACAGCAATTCTGCTTCCTGACCGTCCACCATACTCATGACTTACCTCTTTTGTTCCATTCATGTTTTTTTTTTTTTGTTGGACAATTTTAATACATTTCTCCATATAATATACAGCATAGTTATCACAGCTGGTGTAATTCTTTAACTGTGTTTTGAGTGCAGTGACCATTTCTCATATTCTTCTTTTCCTGCCCATCATCTGCCATAGAAAAGTGAAGTTTAATTTTGAATATTCCTTTACCATTTAAGCTGTTATTTTCACTTGAAAATATATGGTATTTTTCTGTTATGAAGTCTGATCCTTTTTTAATAGTATGGATAAGCATAACAATCTCTTGTGTCTATCAAAGCATTATTTTGTGATACTTATCATTGGCAGCTCAATAAAATGGAAAGTCAGTTTTAGGGAAAAATATGTACAAGTCTGTACAATGCGTTTAATCAAGAAGGAAGGCTGACATCGTTTTTAATGAGAGAAGGGTGTTATAAGGAAGAAATTATGGCCTTTTGGTCAGATGAATCACCCTTTCTAAACTGACTTCTCTTTATAACTGCACCCAAAAATGAACCAATTAACCTGCAGCGGCAAGGAAAATACCAGCACTTGCTTTACATTATTGGAGAATGTCTAAAGATTTGTAAATCAACTTACCAAATCCTAAGAGAATCCAGCACTTGCTCAGACAAAAGACAGAGAAGATTATTTTAGTCTCCGCTAAGAAATGAAGAGGTCAGTTTTAAATGACCAACGTTAAAAGGAAAACAATTTTCCACCATCACCATTCAATCATGCTAATAGAGAAATTGTTTATAATATTGGAAAACATTATTTCTTTGAATGTTTCCATGGTTTTGGAGGTTTTTCAGAAAATGTCAACATCTAAATAGTCTGAAAGGGACTACAAAGTCACTATTTTGTAGTTATTTATCCAATTTGGTTTTTAAGAATCTGTCTTCCAGGTAAGAGTAAGTTCAGAATTATCTGTGAATAGCTACTGTATTTATAATGTTTCTATCATTAAAGTTATTTAGAGTATTTAGAAACAAACAGAAGGCAGCTGCCTAGCATGCATTTTCTGTTTCCCTGGGCTAATGGCTCCCATTCTTTGGCAAACAATGTATGGCACACATTTGAGTTATGGGACATTTTTAATAATTGAATTTCCTACCACTCATAACATCTCTTACAATCTGAGGACCCCATACTACAGATGGGAACAGTGCCATATTTGTGGCCAGGAGAGTTTTGTAGGTATGGTATAAAGCTATATTGTATCAATTGATTATGATCTAGAACCCACTCCATCCAGATTCATGAGCTGCTCTTCTCTATGACCTGGGAAGCTGATCTTGACTTCCATAAACTGCTCTTATCCAGGTTCCCTTAATAGCTGGCTTGTTGAAATGCAACAGATGCAAATCAATAGCAGAACAGAGAGCAGGAGAGAAGTGTGGGTTCCTCTCCCCTGTTCTTTCCTGGTCTGGGTCAGAGTTTCCAGCAGTGTCTGCATCCTTCCGTGACTACCACCCTGACTGGGGTCACCTCTTATCTATGCTTCCAGCTCTAGCTGTACTCTAGGGACAATATTTTCCTCTTGTCCTTAGGCCGGCAAGGACTTCATTTGTTTGGATTCTGTAGGTGTTGCAACAATCCTTTTTATTTCCCTTTGCTTCTCCCAGATCTTTAAGCATTATTATTAACACTTGTTTAATTGGATTCTGATTCCAGCATGACTGAAAAGTCATGTAATAGCAACAAAAAGCATTGCATAACATAATTCCATTTTGGCATATAGGTATAAGGTGGAAAACCCGTGATCTGCCTGCATGGTAACTGTTGAAACGACTTAACTGCTCCTTCGCTGTTGCCTTCTCAGTTATCACAGTGGCTCCTCAGCTCCTGGCTTTACCCACCATCCCCAATCCACTGTGCCAATGTGGCAACAATTACTGCTTTCATGTGCACTCCTCCTGAGCGGGCTCTATCACCTGCCGTGATCAGAAGTCTTTTAAGATGGGCTGAGGGAAGGTGAGGCTCTTTCAGGAACATTAGTAAGAGTGTTGGATCCACGATGAAACGTGACTTGGACCTTATCCAGCACTTCTGCATGCAGCACCTTGACCTTCCTGTTACTGAACCTTGGTAAAAATGATAGTTCTAATCCCAGCTGTATTCCTTGGCACTTGGCTTGGACCTCATTCTCTCTTTTTCTGATTTGGTTCTTCATTTAGCTTAGTGGACTTGGTTTCCTTTTCATTTGTCTAACCACTTTTGACTTCAGGTCCTGCACCCAAAGTGCAAAAATGACAAGTATCATACCAAAATTACCACTGTTGATCCTGAATGGCTATTCCTATGTTACCTTTGTGTTTACCACCTGTACCCTTAACCTGCCCTCCACCTCCCTGTCTGCCATCTTTGCCTTCCCAACTCCGCCTTCCCTGCTGTCAATCACCCTTAACCCACTGCACCCATAATCTGTATTGCTAACTCTGCGTTTTCTACCAACTGGCAAATTAACACTCAGTCTCATCTGTTATTTTAGCCTTTAAACTTAGTTTCCAAATACCCAAGTCCCTAAATATTATGAAGTTTGGTATTTTGAGTTTTGTTTTTAGCATTGCAGATTTAATATAAAGAGAGGTTAGACCTAAAGGATTCATTTGTTTGAGGTTTATAGCAGATGCACATGAATATATTTTGCTCTTGAGGAAATAAGAATGAACCTTTGATCATTTGGGTGTTTTGAAATAAGTTCATTTTAATGGTGTTTTCTCTCTTCCTTTGGACTGTATTTTCAAATCAAAAAATCCTCTTCATTTGACAATGTAGAAAATCTTATATCCTGGATGCATAAATATTTTGTGCAACAAAGTTTCTATAGAAAAGTCCAATTTCCTGGTTAAGATATGTGTAGAGTTTAAATAAGGCAATGAAAAACTTAGTCTTTTACATATTGTCTTTCCTATTAAAACTGTATATGAAAAATGATTGACAGAAATTAAGGAAAAAAAACAATTGATAGACACTTGCAACTTTCTTCAGTTTTTCCCCCTGATTTCTTGGCTGTGCTAATAGTGCTATATCACAGATCTAATATGTGGTCTCATCTAAGCAGTATGTGATATATCACCCTTATTTTGAAAACGAATATAATCCTGACCTTGATATCTGTTAATAATTATTAATCATTATGAAAACATTGAAGTTATTTTTGTACAGTTTTATTTTAAAATTTAATGTTGAAATTATTAAGACAGTAATAGACAAACTGTAGATGATTTATAGATCATTAAAAATGATTCACCAATTTCAAAATTAAACTTCTGAAGAAGGGTAGAAGGTATTAGAATTTTTCAGTAGAGAGAAAAAAATGAAGATACAATTGCCTTTAGGGGTTAAGGGGCATGGAATATTCTTTTATCTTCCTTGAATGTAAGAAAAAGGAACAGTGGTATATATTAGTAAGAGTGGATGTTTTTAGAATTATTTTCTCTGGAGTTCATCAAAAATAGTCTTATCTGGAAACACTTCAGTATTTCACAAATTCTACTTAATGGAAATACAATTTATCAGAGATACCCACTTTTTTGAGATTTCTTTCATCCGAGATTCTGGGGAAATGTTTCATATAAATTCTCTTCTTGGGTGTTAGCATTTTGTATTAACACAGTGAAGGCTCTGAAAATACTTGGAAAGAAAGTTACTTGTTGAAGTCTGCTGAATGTCAGAAAACACCCAAGCTTATGTGCCTGCAGGAATAATGTTGTCCCCATTGCACACATCACATGATTTAATTTTCTCTTAAAACCTGTTTAGGAAGCTCTGGAAGCTAAAGAATAAATTTCCAAATCTTTTGAGGTTCATTGCTGAGTTTTAAGATTATATAGAGAAATGGTTATAAACTTTTATAATTTAATCCATGGAATAAGTGAGAATTAAATAAGAAATATGAAAATACAAAAGAATTACCTTGATATTGGACACTGAGAAATGTTTAATGCCTCTATTCCCATGACATATGAGTCCCCAGTGGAGAGCATAGGGAAAATTTGCTTTTTCCACAGATTTGGAGAATCTGAGGCTTATTTTGTACTGTTAAAAGCACTAGCCATACACCTGCAAAATAATGTATATTAAGTGAATATTAAATTTTTTAAAACTATAGGCCATGACAAATGCCTGGATAGCTTCTGCATTGGTCTACTTTCAGTATTCTGAAATAAACATTGAAAAAAAAATTATTGTAGAAAGACAAGGTGCCTATTAGCCCTTTTAATGTCAAAACCATGACACTTGCTCTCAAATTATGCAAAAATATGTGTAAGCATCAATTAAATTAAATTTGGAGAAATGAAATTGTCCTTGTAAATTGAAAAAAAACAACACTAACCACGTTTAGGAGCTTAATTCTGTTACCTACCTTCCCCTTTGCAGTGACTTATATTGACTACATGATCAATTTCTTCTTGATTTTAAAATCATTAATTATTGAAAATCTTAATGCTAGAAAGAACTAGAGGAGGTTTTGGATGCTTGGAAAATATTGACTTACTATAGTAGTATTGAAAATGTACTGAATGTTTGTTTTTCCTGTAAAATTACTCATCAAATTCTTTGTAATTATTTTCATCATTATTTTTTCCAGGAAGGAGATTCCTAAAGGTTAATTTTATAACTTTACCTTGTTAGCAAACAAATAGCAAGTTAAGGATGCCTGTGTTGAAGCGTTTAAATTTCACTTTAGTTTTCTTGTATATTTTCAATAATTATTATCTTTACATTAGATTAGTAATATCTATAAGCATTTTTTTTCAAGATCATATTAAAACAAAAAATTAAATTCTATTGGAAGCATTTGATTACCTTTACTAATCAAAGGTTTGCAAGATTTGTGATAGCACTGTGGAAGACAAGACAACCTAGAATTCTTGAATTCAAGGGTATTAATAACTTCCCTACTTCTAGTAATAGTTATAATCCTTTCCAAATTTGTACTTCTCTCTGATTAATTATAATATGGCTTGGTTAATCAACTAAGATCCACCCAAATATCTCATATATATTAACATGTATTTTTTCTCCAGAAAACTTTAGTATTAACTAAACTTAATATACTGCTAACTAGTTTAAAGAAAATGTCAGAGTGGCTTGAAGACTACTGGTGTCTGTAATAAAACACTTGTATCACCACTTTCTCTAGGGCAGGCGATTGTATAATTTAAAAGAAACATGAGATTTAAAATTGAATGCCAGAAGCTGGAGAGGTGGCTCGGTGGTAGAGTGCTTGCCTGGCAAGTGTGAGGACCCAAGTTGGATCCCCAGCACCACATACACAATTAAGTGAAGTAAAAGCAGAAAACAAAAAAGCCAGATTAAAAAATAAAATTAGCTCTCTTTATCTTCCTCTCTTTTTTTTAAAAAAAATGAATATCACATTTTATTTTTTATTTTTTCCTTTGATAATATGTATAATCATAAAAGGTTGAATTAAAATTCCTGTGATTTTTTAAAAATTGCCTCAATACTATTTAATACAACTTCATCATTATGATTTCTATGGCCTTGAAATAACTCTAGAAACCATTTGCTATATCTAAAAGCATTTAATTAGAAAGGAAAAAGGGATAAACTACATGTATTTGCATTTGCAATATCAATAGCATTGGGCCCCAAGTGTCTACAGATTTGGCACTTGACTTTGGAGAACCATTATATATTTGATTGCACTTAGAAGATCTTTTAAATTTACCCTCACACTTGGACTTAGGATATTTAGTTCTCAACTTCTAGCAGTATTTACTCTTCTGAAAATTTATGAAATTTGTTGCTTTAGGAGGGTAAAAGTGTTAACATTATTATTAAGCTGGAATTATTTTCTGAAAAATAATTTCATTGTGATTTCTCAGTGTAAATACTATTATTCTATTAGACCTATAACCATTAAATACTGAAAATTGTGACACCGTAAAGAACTTGACTGAATCAAACTCTTTGGAAGCAATAAATCTTGAAATAGATTATTTCTACCTTCTCATTCATTGGCAGTGGATCATTCTACAAATAACTTTTTAAACTGACTAATAAATATATTTTCATAAGTAATACACTATATAAGACTGCATTAACACTTTGGTTAATTTGGTCATAATTTTTGCTCCATTTTATTTTTGATGGTATCTATATATAATTTCCACTTGAAAAAAATCTGCCAGAAACACAGTTTGAAAATATCATACATTCTCAGCACCTCTTCAAATAAGTTGGTAATATTAATAGGATGTAATACTAATATAGAAGCTTAAAATTACTGTTTTATTCATAAAATTCTGACTTAAACTTCTTTTCTGAAAGTTCAATGTCTTTTTATAAGGTTATTATAAAATCCATCCCTTATTTGATATTATCTGGTATGCTTAGATAAAACAATTGATAGATCACTGAAGCTACCTGTCTGTACAACTGAAGGAGAGAAGGTAATAGTGCTCATCAAAATGGATAGGCTCTAATATCCATAAAATGGAAGATAAAACTTAGACTTCTGCTTGAATTAAATGAGCCACTGATGTAATTTCATGCAGATCCAGTATGCATTTATTCTATCTCTACTTCTCCCATCTTTTCTTCCAATCCCAACAAGGTAATTTTTGCATGGTGGATCCAAAAATTACAACTATTAATTTAAGTACAATTGTTGATTAATGTTTATATCATATTTATAGCACTTTAGCATAAAGTGCTAAGTATATATAATATTTTCTTTGGTGTTTTTCTTGGTTGCTTCAGATGCAGCATGAAAGGAAATGTATTTTAAAGTCTACTTGTGTGAAGAACCATCATGGTTTCCTGTCAATCAGTGCTTTTTGTTTTATTTGATATTAGAATGCTTTATTTTTTATTTTTTAAAGAGAAAGGAACAGTGAGAGAGAGAGAGAGAGAAAGAGAGAGAGAGAGAGAGAGGGAGGGGAGGGAGGGAGGGAGGGGGAGGGAATAAATTTTATATAGTTTTTCATATGGCTTTCCTTGCTCCAACACTTTGTTGTATAGGTGGTGCTGGGGTTCGAACTGGCATGATCACTCATGCCAGACAAGGGCAGTAACTCCCAAGCAACCTCTCCAGCCCCAGAATGCTTGTTTTTATGTGTAACAATCTCAATTTAATTAAAACTTAATTCCCAGGCTCACAACAACAATTCAAGGAATGTAGATATTTCAAATTATTTCAAAAGCAGTCATTGAGACTTGGGAAGGTTAGATAATTTGCCAGTGATCAGACCATACAGTTAGTGAATTGTTGATGGTATTTACCAGAACCTGGTGGATCAATGGTGAACTCTGGAGCTGAACATACCACATTCTTGCTTCAGTATCAAGAATTTCACCTGAAAGATGATTCTTTCTCCTGTGTGACTTTTCTGCTCCTCTTTATTGGATATCATGGCAAGAGTTGTGGTTGTAAAGAAACTTGGTCATTTTCAAAAGAGAGGCAGGGAAGAGCCTGGGTGTGTAGGGGTATTATCCTGATGGATCTCTTACCCCTCCCTAATCTCCCAGCAGTGCTTACTATGGGAAAGTGCTTACTCAGGGAAAGAGTCTAGATGTGGTGCGCATCGGGAGATATTCTTCCAGAGGGCAAGGGTGGAGAATGAAGAGGAGGACAGGAGGCGTCACCCATCATCATCATTGCCACCATCAATATCATTGTCATCATTCTTTTATATTTGAGCTGAGATCAGGTGGAATGCACCAGAAAGAGAGGACAACTAGTATCAATGCCTGAAGCAAGGTTGATGCATGTGGTAGTGATAAATTGGTATCACACAACTCTAGGGGGTGGTATTCATAAAGGCTATGTTAACAAATCGGGGTGAATATAATTGTGACTTGTATATAATAAATAAAGGAACTGCAGGAGTAATTGGAGAGATAAGCAGGGTCAAATCATCCAGGTTCTTGTAGGTTATGTTAAGGAATTTGGACTTTTTATTTTGCATGGAATAGGAAGGTCCTTCAGGGTTATAAAAAAAGAATAGAATTGATCTGATCTATATTTATAAGAGATATCTTTGAATGCTACTTAGAAAATGAATTGTAGGCAGGCAAGGTGAGGGAAGGAGAGATGTCATAGCAGTCCTGGTGAAAGACATGGTGGTGTGGACTAAAGTTGAGGGAATGCCACTAGATAAAAGTGGACCAAATCTGGGTGTATGGGAAAGAAAACCCATAAGCCTTACTGATTGAATGTAAGAGGAAATAGGCGCTGGAGTGGTGGCTCAGCAGTTGGAGCACTTGCCTGGAAAATGTGAGGACCCAGATTCAAACCCCAGCACCATATGCACAACTGTTGCAGAAACAAAGGCCAGATGGAAAAATAAATAAAATTGAATCTCTTTTTCTCGCCCCCCCTTAAAAATATAAGAGGAAATAAAGATGATGAAAAGTCTTTGTTTGAAGGGACTAGGTGGATGAGATAAGCATTTACCAAAAGTGAAGGCCTGGAAGTAGAAGAAATGTGTATTTTGCTTGTGTATCAGTGTGGGTAGAGAGAGGGCATGATTGCAGAGGCAAGAGTTCTTAGATGTCCCTGGGACATCAGAGTGGACATATTAAGGAGACAGTCCAAAATTCAGCTGTGAATTAAGGCCTGAAGCAGACATCTGGGTGTCATCATCATCTTGGTGGTATTTAAAACTATGAAAAGAGGAAGAGTATTAAGGATTGAGCCCCTAGGTCCACCTCAATGGATGAAATTCCAGCGAAAGGAGAGAATGTAGAGAGGGAAAAGAACAGATAGGGAGGTAGGAAGGGATCCAGTATTGTTTATGACATGAAGATCAAAAAAAGAAAGCATTTTAAGAAAGAGGGAGCGATCACCATGTGGAGCTAGATACACAACCTTCCTTCAGTCATAGGTGCAGACCCTAAATGCAATTTTTTAATATAATTTATCTGCTGCTTTGTACTAGGTTCTTCCAATCATTACCTATATATGCTGAAATCCTTTCTCTTAAAAAACAAAACAAGCTGGTTGTGGTTGTGCATGCCAGTAATACCAGCGCCTTGGGAGGTTGAGGCAGGGGGATTGCAAGTTCAAAGCCAGCCTCAGCAACTTATGAGTCCTTAAGCAACTTACTGAGACTCTGTCTCAAAATAAAACATAAAAAATGGGCTGGGGATGTGGCTCAGTGGTTAAGCATCCCTGGGTTCAATCTCTGTAACAAAAATCAAAACAAAAGCACCACCACACCACCCCAGACTCCCAGTCCAGCACCTCCTCCCAGTCCTCCAGTGTCTCTTTCCTTTTCAGAGCAGTCTAAATGCTGTTTCCCGTCGCCGGCACCCACTCTTTTACTAATCCACATAATTGAGGTGCAGATCTTTTCATTGGGAGTTAGTGAGTGCCCAGCTGAAAGCAAATCGAAAATGAAGATCTCATGTTCTGTGTAAGAAGGCTGCATGTGGGAAGGTTTAGGGCTGTTTTTCAGCAACTCAGGGCTGTCGGTGCTCTGCGCTTCTCTTGACTTTTTCCTGGTGGTTGCCAGGCAGCTGCAGAAGTTCTGAGGGTCACATGGTCACATAGCATGTGTCTATGTCTCACTGTTTCACTTTTGCTTAAACAGGAGCACCTTTTGAGAAGACACTCACAGGTGTTACTCAGGTTTTATTGGCTGGTACAGGAGCACAAACCACACCCGTTCCCACTTGCCACTCCCACTCTAGTGACAAGGGCGACTAAGCAGCTGGGATCCAACATCATTAGCTGCCCTGGTGGGAGACAGGCTGTCATCAAGAAAGCAGAGGGACGTTTCATCTTTGTGCTCAGCTCCTGGCCTGTCTCCTCCACCAGACTACACAGCACCATGTTACAGCAGTTTCTGTTGTGCTCACCATTTATTCTTTATGTTCATTGCTCAGCTCAGTTAGTTAAAATATATTTCTTTAATGAACATGCGAATGGATTTTAATGTGTCTTTTCAATTAACTACATCAACAATTCTAATTTTCTGTCTTTGCTTTGCTGGGGATTAAACAAATCTGTAAATCCTTTCAGGGGTGTGTGTGTACATGTGCTAGCCACATGTGAATTTCATAGTAAATAATTGGCTCTGAAAGAATAACTGTCTTGTAATGAAAGCATAAACTTGGTGACATTTGTTCAGTTAATCAGAGGCCATACATGCTAATTTTCTAGTTCTTGAGTTTGTTATGGTAAACAGAGATTAACAAATAGTTGGCTTTTAGATTAATGAAATATTTTATTTCTTGTTGAAAACAAAATCACAGGAAATCAGGGAAGACTTTTGTCACTCACAATTAAAATTTTTAAAAAATAACCTGAAATTAATGTATGGTTGCACTTAAGCAAACTAAAAATATTATCATAAGTGTTTTTAATGATAATTTCATGCTATAATAATAAACTATACACAGAACCATTTTAGGAAAGTCATTTTAATAGCTTTGAGTGAGAGGCAAATGCTTAATAATTTGGAGTTAAACACTATAATAGGACTTTTTTAATGTGTCAGGATCATTTTTATTTTTTAAACAGAAATTATAACCAGGGGATCTTATTTATAAAGCTGTTATCCCATGTTATTAGGAATTTTGAACTTTTATTTAAAATAAATATGTTATGAGAAGCAATTATATTTTTAGCATATTCAGAAGAGAGCTGGAAATGTGAATTTTCTTTTTGCTGTGAAATCAGATACATACCCTAAATAGTGATTTCAAAAGTCAATGTTTATTAATTAACATATTTAGAGAGCGACTAATGAAGGCTAGCTACTGTGGTAATAAAAGTTGATTACAAATTTTGGAGTTGTGGTATATATTTTTATAAATCACATAGGAATTTTTATGTGCTGTAATTACCCTTTGGACTTAGTGTATTTTAGGTATTCTTAGTTATTTGTGAAATATTCCTAAAATTGCTGAACGCAAGCCAAGAGAATAGAAAGGAAGAATATTAAACTAAAGGAGGTAACATGTTTCAAGGCCTCCAGAAAATTTTAAGCCTTCCATCAGCTAACAGATTTTTTTAAGAGTATACATACATAAAATCTTTTTAAAAACTGAGAAGAAATTGTTCTTGTGTATCCTTTTCTGAATACTGACATCCTTTCTTCCTATTGTAGTTTTCAGGGACACACCGTGAAGTAAAAACATAGGTCCCCGTGTCCCAAATCAGGGGAAGAGCTATCTGGGGGATTCCTTCTGTAGCCCTAAAGCACAATCCTGTCCACTCTGCATCGATTTTGCAGGTGGGTTTGACAGGGACTTAGGCTGCCTCCCCAGAGACAGCTGGACAGTATTCCTACACAAGCTGGTGTCAGAGAGAAAGACAGGAGTTTACCCTAGAAATTATTGAACACCAGGGAGGTCCATTACAGGCAAGTCAGGTACATCTCTCAGTCAACTTCAAGCAATTAACACCTATATGAGTCTTGATGTAAGGAAATCAATCCAACAGATTGAACTGTCTATGCATGGCTGAAATCCTGGACTCTGAATTAAAAGGATGGTAAAGTGTGAAATTCAGTTAGAGCTTTTAGTAAGCACTAGGGAAAATTCATACTCTAGCCAACCATATGGTTATCTGATCCTCTCGGGGAGATATAGGCTCCTGAGGGCACTAGTTCTCTCATCCCATTTATTTTTCATTTTCCTTTTTTTTTTTTTTTTTTGAGTACTTGCATCAGTTAGACATTGTGCTGAATTTTGCATGGGCCACATCATTTAATGGTCAAATAGGGAGAGTTCTATTCTAGGCTTGGGCTATTAATTTACTTAATTTCACCCAATTTGAACATCACCTGACCCTAGTGCCCTCCTTTCTGCATAGTAACACAGTGCACATACAGTAGGCCTTCAATATAGATCGAAAGAATAGAACAGTCACAACTCACAAGTCAATGCCAGTATGATTGTTTTAATTCTCAACTTGGTTTTGGTGTGGTTTCCAGAAATACTTGATTTAGGTCACAAATATTATTGAACCAAACTCACAAAAGAAACCAAAGTGATTCTCACCCCATGGGCTATTTTCTTTATATCCTCTCTGAAAATACATTGCAGTCTTCTTCTCTTGTTCCTCCTTCCTCCTTCTCCTGTGCTTTTCCAAAATTTCCTTACCCCTGTAGGTTCAACTTCTCAGCACTTTGCAGCTGGATGAGCCTGCCTAGTCTTGTTTATCTTCATCTGCAAAGTGGGCATACGATCAGCATTTATTTCACAATATAGCTATGAGAAATACACCATTTCAGGCATGGAAAGTTATGCTTCTCAGATTATCTGTGGTGAAGGACTGTTTTCTACCTGTGATCATGAATTGCAAACCAATACTTTCATACAGTTCCAGGAAATGAATTATAAGAGAAATTAAATGGAGTATAAAAAAATAAATAATGTTTTTTTGTTATTTTAGCAATGTTACTATGTTGAATTATTATAAAAGTTTCCTTCATTTCTGTACTTACTGCAACTGATAGCAAATAGTTGTTTCAATGGCAGTAGTCTAATATCTCTGTTTTGGGTAACACTGATGTGAAGCCCATAAAAGATAATTTGGAACATATTAAATGCTCAGTAAATACTTGCATTTCTGTTAAGATAAGCAAGTTGCCAACGACAATCTTAATTCTTACCTTTATTAACTTGTTAGCTGACTTTGTCTTCTGAAATATTCTTTTTTCCACTTTTTCTCCATTAGGTTCTACCATTTCTCGTCTTCCTTGGTACCTTTATTGCTTTTGCTAATGCATGTTACGTGGTCCTTAAATTTTAACTCTTGTACTTGAGGCTCTTTCTTTTTGAGTGCATTTCCTTGCATTCTGCCTTTCATTGAAGTTCACTTCCTCTCTGCTGTCACTACCTTCTCTGGTTCTGTGTCTTCCCAAAGTCAGTCTCCAATTCAGTAATTCTGCTTCCAGGTGACTTAAACTTTCTGCTTTGCTCCTTCTCTTTCATATTAGTACAACAGCCTCCTACTGCTCTACCATCATTTTATGCTTCAACTTGTTTTGCATTCATTGTTTATTATTTACCATTTTAATGACCCCTTCTGTTTCAAATGTTTGCCATTAGATTGTTTTTGTTATTTCTTATTAAATTTCTAAAAGTGGATAAATTAATATTACCAACCATATTCAAGAAAGGGTGTTTATTTTCTTCTGATATTTTACTCTAGCAGTCTTCCTAGGTATTCCATTCAATATTCAGTCTGTCTTCTCCTTGGGTCCTCCAACCATCCACCTTTAATCGCTCACATCTTTGGTGAGGATAGTTTGTAACTCTGGTAAAACTCAATTGTTTTATATAAGAGAGGCACAATTTCTGCCGTCTCCTAATCTCTCTGGGACACTTTATTTCCTCAAACCTAGCTCTATAAAGAAACCATTTGTTCTCAAGCTATCTGCTGAAGATCCATAGAGAGTGCTAGAGTGTTTGCAAATGATTTGTGACTCCATAGGTACCCCCAAGCATTAGTATTTTTAACTATTCTGAATAATTAAAGCTAAACTCTCACTGAAAATGTGCATCTTGTGCAGAAATATCAGTAGAACATTATTCATTCTAAGCAATTTGATAGCTATTCAATGCAAAATGTAAATCAAAGTATACTTTTTCCTAATTGCGTTCAGAAATTTCTACATTCCATATTTTGCCCACAATTGAAACCCACAACTTATCCCTATTTCTTTTCAGTTCTCTTTTGTAGCAATCTATTGTTCCTACTCACCTTGTCTTTCCATGGTATTTTATATAGGGTACATTCAATTTTACATTGCAACCTTAACTACAGATGTTACCAGTGGGTAGAATGTTGTCTGGTAATTTCTCTGCCAGTTGCTGTGCATTGTTATCATCATCATCAGCAGTAACGAATTGACTTATTACATATTTTTCCCAACAGTGTCTAGACTACCTTGTGCAGCTTTCAAAATGTGACCTGAGGGTCCATCCAGACTCCTGATACCCTTTGACTACATATCTATGTGTGGATAGATTTTTCTTCCAACTCTTTAAACGGAATGACATATTGCAACATAATGCAGAAGCAGATATAGTAATCCAGCTATCTTATATTAAGTCCAGTATTGAGTTTCAAAAGTGTAAAACAATGCAACTCTTCTGGTTGAAAATTTTTGTTTTTGAAAATATTATTTTTTATATAAAATATGTTGTTTATATTAGCATGCAATGGGCTTATAATTGTTGCTTAAAAATTATTTAGTATATAGATGGAGCGGTGGCTCAGCAGTTACAGCACTTGCCTGGCATATGTGAGGAAGCGAGTTCGAACCCCGGCACCATGTACACAATGAAGTGTTGGAGTAACAAAGGCCATGTGAAATACTGAATAAAATTGATTCCCTCTTTCTCTCTCTCCCTCACTGTCCCTCTCTCTTTAAAAAAATTATTTAATATATAAATCTATAAAATTTCCAAATTTAATTTCTATCATGTTAAATATTCATAGTTACAGTCTAAATGTAGAAAACCTGTTCAGATTCCTTAATAATTTCTAAAATCTAAAGGATTGCAGAAACAAAAATATTTGAGAATTGT
Source organism: Aplodontia rufa (assembly GCA_004027875.1). Classification (NCBI taxonomy): domain Eukaryota; kingdom Metazoa; phylum Chordata; class Mammalia; order Rodentia; family Aplodontiidae; genus Aplodontia; species Aplodontia rufa. The sequence continues at coordinate 17,322 of PVKS010019936.1, read as the reverse complement.
TGCTTTAGAAATTTAACATGTTGCGGGGCTGGAGCGGTGACTCAGTGGTTACAGTGCTTACCTTGCATGCGCAAGTACATGAGTTTAAACCCCAGCACCATGTACACAATGATGTCTCGGGGGAACAAAAGCCACATGAAAAACTAAATAAAATTGATTCTCTCTTTCTCACTGTCCCTCTCTCTTTAAAAAAAAAAAGTTGTTACTATTTATGTATTCATTCTGCTTAGCTTCATAAAAAATATTTACTCATAGTCTGCTGTAGAGAGATATGTTATGTATATTATCTGTAGTTTACACAGTAAGCTATATAAATTAGATTTCTAACTCCAATTTTGTCAATGTGGAAACTGAGATTTAGAAGAAATTTTAGAATGTATCAAGTTTTCGCAGGAACAAACTGATAGACTCAGTCTTAATGCTTAATTGGAAGTCCCTGATATTTCTTAATATATACCACTATTTTTCATAAATCCAAACTATTCATCACAACCTCTCCCACAGCATCAGTTGCAACTTTATATGCAAGGATTTACTTAACAAACTGATTATTGAATACACATGGACAGCCCAGCTTTCAGAATACCTTAATGACAAGAGTTAAGTTTTAGATGACCATTTTCTCTTTAGAACCATTTCTTTCCAGCTTTTTTTTTTCAAAATTATTTTCAGTTCTGAATTGCCTATTGCAGATAGTAGAATATTGGTTTGGCAAATCGATAGGTTTCAAAGAATGAACACAGTTATTTCAACTTCTACTTAAGCTTAATTCAGTATTAATCCATCTGTAGATGCTTATCTGGATCTGGGAACATTTTATAATTCCATTTCCCGATAATATCCTTAGTCACTTCTTCAAGGAATTAAGAGTCTCAAAGTTATCCATGTATAATTCAGCTTTATTCAGCTGACTAGCCTGCTGCCATGCTTGCAGGGTGCTGGGTCCCACAACTCAGGAAACTGACAGAGCATCATAGAGGCTGCAGAGCCAACACTGGAGATGATGAAACCTTTGGGGAAAAACCCACATGAATAATTCATTTTACTTGTTCCTGAGCACTTGGAGGAAGGAGCTTTGCAGGACAACTGACTCATCTTCTCGTACCTTGTAAATTTTGAGCTAGGAGAGATATGACGTAGATGATAGAGCATTGTAGCAGAGAAACCTCCCACCCACCTTGCACAAACATAGGAGTTTTATCCGAGTGAAGGAATTTATAAAAGATCTCTAATTTGGTTTCAAAGTTTGTTTAAAGGCTACATTTTTTTTTAAAAGAGAGAAGGACAGTGGGAGAGAGAGAGAGAGAGAGAGAATCTTTATTGAGTTTTTCACATGGCTTTCGTTGCTTTGACACTTAGTTGTATACATGGGTGCTGGGGTTTGAACCCATGTACTTGTGTATGCTGGGCAAGTGCCATAACTGCCTAGCCACCTCTCCAGCCCCTAGGCTACATTGTTAATGAAAATCTCAAGTAGGGAGTTAGAAATCTCTGACTGAGTTTAGGGAAAGAACATTACTGATTTCATAGAAGCGAATGTTTCAGATTAGAGGTAAGAGATGAAGCCGTACATTTTTTAGAGGAAATCACAAAGAAAGAAGGTCAAAGGGATGACTGCTAAACTTTGTTTAAATACTATCATTAAACTGAGAGATGAAGACAAGGATAACTTTTAAAAGGTATGGGAAAATTTTGTAGAACATGCAATTAGAATATGCATGTACCTCCAAGGTCTAGTGAGAAAGAAGTTTTAAGAAAAAAGATTCTATCAACAGTGTAAAATATTCCAGAGAAGGTTAAAAGATAAAATCAGGATGATGCATGGGAAACTTAAAAGTTTCATCTTTTCTCTCAAGTTTGGAAAAAAATGTATATTCATTGAGCAATAATGGACTATAGGTACTGCCAATGAACAATTTAAACCAAAATCTCTATACTGTGGGATGATATCAAATATTTGACAAGTTGTTGATCATGGGCTAATTAAGCACTATTAGAAGAAACACAGTTATGGGAAGTGGTGTACTGGTAATATGGCTTATTGGGAAAAATAAAATAAAACATAAAGCCTTGATATCAAGCTTGAGAACTTCCTAGGTCCAAATATTTGCACCATAGACAATTGCTAGCTGCCAATGTGATTCTCCTGAAAGTTGGGAAAGAGGTGCAGAATAGGCTCCTCAGAGGCCAGTCGGCTCTGCCACGGAACTAGTACTGCCAGCTTTGCTTTGTATTCTAGGTCTAACAACGTATCTCTGCCTTTACTTAATTCATCTGTAAATGGAGAAATTATTTTTCAATCTTTACGAGGAAGTAGATTATTTTTAATAATTTTGGTAGATCACACAATTAGAATATGCAACTGTCTCAAAGGTCAGGTGAGAAAGGAGAAATGGAAGTTATCAAATTCATCACCATAAGTCATAATTCCATCTTTATATGTGAAGGCAATGTTAAATTTAGATTTGCAAAGCCATAGACAATTAAGAAATAAACCTGCAGATGGTAGACAACTTTTAGAAATGCTGCATAACACCTCACTCATCTAACATCATCAGGGAATGAGCCATTTCACACAAGAGGATTTTCTTAATAAATAAAACTTACAGATTTAAGCATTTTTAAATTTTAACAAGTTTATATGGAAGCCTTTCAAAAATGGATTAGAAAATTCCCTGTCTTTATTCTTATAACATATATTTTGAGTTCAAAATTAATGTGTGATCATTACATAACAGTTTGAAAACAGAGACATATAAAGGAGAAAATATGTTCCTAATCCCTTCATTTAGTGATAACCAATTTTGATATATTGTCTTATTTAATTTTATTTTGATCTTTCTTTCTGTTTCTTCCCTTTTCTCTTTTTCCCCTCCCTCCCTCCCCTCCTTCTTTTCTTTCATCTGCCAGTATATATTTTAAAAATATTTTTAATCAAGCACATGTACATAAATTTATTTGTATTTTCACATATCATTAAATACACTTGGGATAAATTGTTTTAAATGGTTCTGCATAATATTTCACAAAATGGATATAATGGAAAATTTTAAATACATACCTATACTTAGAAATGAGTTTGTTTTAGGTTTTTTTTTTTTTTTGTAACTATTGTGTGCTGAAAAGAGCCACTTCATATGTCTCTCCATACCTTACAGCATTTCTAACTCCTATAACTGGAATTTGTGAATAAAAGATTAGGTTGTTTTTATAGACTGTTAGTGCAATTGATCAAATTTTAGGCAAATTATTCAAACCTTGTCTTCAGAAAGATTATTATTCCTACTAGAAGTATGTGCAAGGATCCATCTCTCTCTTTTGCTCTTAACAGACATTGTGATCTTTGGTATTGTTTTCAGAAAATATAATATATGTCATATTCAGTTTTCATGTATGTGAGATGAATGAGATAATGCAGGACAAAGCACATAGAACCTTCCATAGCACAATCTCTGTTTCATAAATATCTGCAGAGGTCTAAGTTGTGGCTTGACACAAAAAGTTTTATTTAATTGACCCATTTGGTATGGGTCAATGAGGAGACTGCTGGATGCAGCCTGTATTAGTCAGATTTCTCTAGAGGAACAGAATTAATAGGATATATACACATACATATATCCTACTGATCCTGTTCTCTCTTTCTATATATATAGAATATATATATTGTATGGGTGTATGTATATGTATATACATATACACACATATATATGAGTATGTGTGTGTATATACATATATATACATATATATATTTATATTTATATGAAGGGATTTATTACATTGGCTTATACAACCAGAGGCTGGATAGTCCCACAATGCCACCTGCAGCCTGAGAGCTGGAGGAACCAGTAGCTGCACAGTCCAGGGTGCTGAAGTCTCAGAACAAAAGGATCAACAATGTTATCCCAGTCAAGATTGAAGGTCTGGAAACTCCCTGCAGAACTGCTGGGCAGAGTCCACTTTGGAAAAATGAAGGAGCTGGGGAGTTTGATGTCCTTAGAAGATCAGAAGCAATCAAGAACCTGGTCAGGCAGAATTGGACTTGCATCTGCTGCTGCTTTCTTGTTCAACTTTTATTCCTTCCAAGCCTCCAATCCATTGGATGGTGCTGCCCATGCTTAGAGTGGGTGTTTGCTTTAGTTCATTATCCCATATGCCATCATCCTAGACATGCCCTCATTGACACACCCAGAAAACTCAATTTTAGGCATACTTTAATCTATAATCAAATTAGTAATTCAGAATAAGCATTACATACCCTTCAGAGTCCCAGGCTCCACCATCAGGAAAGGGTTCAGAACTTGATACAGTGTCTGGCTCTTAATAGGTCAATAAATGATGATTAAATCAAAGAATAAATAACTGCACTAGTAAATGTAATTTTTGGTCTGTGCTCTGCTTGTGTGTGTGTGTGTGTGTGTGTGTGTGTGTGGTTTAGTCCATGTGTTCATCTGTTCTTTCAGTGTGCCTTTCTTCCTCTATCAGTTATCCTAAATTTCTTTGAATCTCTTGAGAACTTCTAATATAGCATATATAAAATAGAATGTTAATTCTCTGAGGGACTGGAAAAAGAACTTCAAGAAGTTCATATTTTTAAAAACTTACTGGTGCATTGTATTTGTACATAATGAAGGGATTGTTGTTCCACATTCATACATGCACACACTATAACAAGATATTGTTGCCCAGTTCCAACCTCACCATTCCAACCTCCCTTCCTTCCCTGGTCCCTTTCCTCTACTGATCTCAAGGAATTTATCTTAAGAATTTTAATAAAATTACTTTTCTACTTAGTTGCCTATTTCTTGGTCCATGACTATGTTCTGGGTACCTAGGGCCATCCAATGAAAAACTGAATGAATGAAGTGCACTTAAAAATGAGAAATAAATGTATGCTGATATTCCACTACCAAAATAAAGGATGTGCATCCTCTGCATATGATGAATGATTTTCTTCCCTTGGCAATAGTGTTTGCCATGTTTGAATTCAATGTTTTCTCACATTTCATGTTCTCTGGGCAGGGTATTTTTTTCTTTTTGGAAGAAAAAGAAACCTAGTGTCATTGACTGAGGTTGTCAAGAAAATTCTGTCCATTTCATTTCTTTGAAAATATAGCACCGTTATGCGTGGAATTGACTTAATTTCGTGTTGTGGGTGAAAAAATTGGAACTAAAACATCTGCTCTAAAGGTTATCACTACAACTGAGTAAAAGCCATTGTATGAAGGGGCATCTCAGTCTATAATCTGGAATTGAAGAACTGATCTAACTTGGTATGTGATTAGGATAGAATAGAAAGAGCCATTTCCCATTCCATTGCTGCTAGACATATGCTCTTCATTGGAAAGTTACATTTTACAATATTTGTTCTGACCTTCAACTCACCTTCAGATGCTGTCAAAACTCAGAACAATGCTTAAATAAGACACTATTTGTTTTTCTTAGAAAGTCCTAATGTTTTAAATTATGTGTTTCCTTATTGTTGTTACTGGTTTGGACATATTTTACTCAACATTATAATAATGTTTTCTTGAATAGTTTGTTATTGACTACAGTAGCTAATGCATATTTAAAAGGGTTCTGAGAATCTTTCTTCAATGAGGACAACTCTGTTTTCAGTGAGGCCTGTGGTGTGAATAGGTCACTCGAACATGCCTCCCCGGGTATCAATTAGTCCTCCTACTCCCACTTATACTGGTGATCACCTGCTCTTCTCTAATGGATCTTGGGGAAGCCAGCCGATAACATAGGCCATTGCATATTTACTTGGCCAATTAATAACTATGTCATTTCAAATTGCTCCTTGGCTTGTATCACTTATGCCAGTAACCTTTAAAGAGTCAGGGGAATATTCCTAGGGTAGGTGGTTAGTACCTGGCGTTTGAGTGATACCTGAGAAGCAGAACTCAGCCCTTAAAATGCTAATATTAAGCCTTCAAAAATATATATACACTTTAAAAATGTTTTTAAGGTAAATAATTCAGTGACATTTAGTACATTCATAATGTTGTATAATCACCACCTCTGTTGAAAACTCCTCACTCATCAAGCAGTCTTTCTCATTCCCTCTCCCCGACAGACCCTGGATACTGCGAAATTGTACTTTTTGCTTTTCAAAACTCTTTGTATGATAATAATCCCAAATTTATGAAAACATCACAAATAAAAACATCTATATGTACTTTATCCAGATTTATCTGTTAACATTTCACCCCATTTACCTCTTTATTTTTTTAAGAGAGAGAGAGTGAGTGAGAGAGAGTAAGAGAGAATCAACTTTATTTTTTCATCTGGACTTTGTCTAACACTTAGTTGTGTACATGGTGCTGGGGTTTGAACCTGGGTCCTTGTGCATGCGAGGCAAGCGCTCTAACCACTGGGCTACCACTCCAGCCCCTGCCTCTTCATTTGTAAACATATAATCATTATCATTCTGTGGTATATATATTATTAAATGTAAAATTCTATGTGTATATGTATACTTGCTTTCTGATCCATTTCGGTGTACCCCCAGGCATCTATCTGTGTTGTTTGAATTCAACTTTAGAACTGATTTGCCCTCTTCAGTAGCCACGAGGGTACATCTAAAACATAGACCTGGCTATGTCTCATACGCTCAAAATTCAATGATTCAATGTGGACTACTTTTTTTTTTTTCAGAATAATCTCCAAACTACTTTTCAGGGTACTCAGTGTGCTCCACACTAGTTTTCAATCTCCAGTTGTGCTTCCTTTCTGGGCACTATTCCTTTATCATCCCCTCCACCCATACTGAACTTATCTGCCATCATATCTCTGGGGACTTCTTCCTCCAGATACAGCCATCTCTCTTTATCTCCTTTTCAAATCCTTCCATGGCTCAATTTAATGACTATTTTTGTTCTTGCTTCCCTAACCTCTTCCCTGACCCCTAAGCACACAGACCAAGTGTAGCATAGAGGCTAGGACCATGACTTTGGTCTAATCCTTGGTCTGTCACTTGTCAGCTATGTGAATTTGAATAGTTTCCTACTTGTTCATCTGTAAAATAAGAATATTTTATTATATTCTTATAATAAATAAGAATTCATGTGGTGTTCTACCTGTGTGCAAATTTCCCCTGTTTATAGGACACACATCATTTTGGAGTAGGGGCCCCTACTGTCCTGATATAACCAATTCTTAAATAATTATGTCTGTAATGACCTTATTCCCGAATACAGGTGCATTCTGAGTTATATTCTATAACTCCCTAAAGCTGTTGTAGAATTAAATAAGATAATAGTTATTAGAGCTTAAAATCTGGAAGATTTCAAGCACTCAGTAACGTGTTTTTCCAAGTTTTTTTTTATTATAACTGATAATGCATATTATTTGTACAGTTGGATGAGTTTCACTGTGATGTTTCCATATATCATATATCATGCTTTGATCGCAAGCCTCTCTTCTGCCCTTTCTTTCTCTTCCCTCTCTCCTCAATAACATATTAACTGTAGTTTTTGCTGGATTCATTTTGTGTGTGTATCACACACTGAACACACAGCTATGTGTATATGTTGTTGTTTTTGTTTGTCTTGTGGTGCTGGGCATCAGACACAGGGCCTTTCCTATACTAATCACATGCTCTACCATGGAGCTACATCCCTGGACCATCATTTCAGTGCATTTTGATTATCAATCTCCTAAAGCAAGTTATAGCTTCTTCGTGATATCTTGTTTGTTCATCTTCGTATCTCCAGCCTAGCCATCAGGAGCGGTTCCTCTTGAATAATAAATGTTGCTTACTATACAGGAAATGCCCTTTTTCGGAGTGGATTGTGGGAGGCATCACCAAGTGATACAACTTGAAGCTGAACTCTGTTCTGAGGAGCCTTTAGCACCTATCTGCTTATATGCTGTGTAATGAGCACATAAAAATGAAAACTCTATTTTTTCCTAGGAGAAAGACCAAATGAAAGAATAAGTTGACCTCCAGCAAAAAGAAAAAGACTTTGTCTTTTCAGAAACATATTGAAGTAAACATTGCACTTTGAAATCCAATGTTGGATAAGGGCAGCCTCAAAAAATAAAGGCAATTGAATTTCTAGGAAATGAATAAGGTATTGCAGGTGGCAGAAATATGAAGGAGAGACACTGTAAAGTAAAATTAATTAGAATGAAAATTCACAATTAGCCACAGTATTTAGGAATCAGTTATTATGGTCACATTTTATCTTGGGTATGTCGTTTGCTGCAGCAGTTGTAATAAAGTACAAAGTAGACAGATTAAATGAGGGGGATTTATCATGGTTCTGGAGACTAGAAGGCTGAAATCAAGATGCTGGTTGGGTTGGCTGCTTCTGAGGGCCCTGAGGAAGAATTGTTCCATGCTTCTTGTCCAGCTTCTGGTGGTTGGCAGAATTCCCTGGCTTACTGACTTATCACCCTGATTTCTGCCTTCATGTTCATGTGGTGTTCTACCTGTGTGCAAATTTCCCCTGTTTATAGGACACACATCATTTTGGAGTAGGGGCCCCTACTGTCCTGATATAACCAATTCTTAAATAATTATGTCTGTAATGACCTTATTCCCGAATACAGGTGCATTCTGAGGCACTGCCGGTTGGGACTTCTATGTACAAATTTTGGGGTGACAATAGGCTTTTAGAGGCATATTTAATATTTATTATATTTATTAAAGGTAGAATAATTATTTATGTTCATTTATTCATCCACTGTGCCACCAATGAATTTGTTTTTGATGTTTTTTTCTTTCCCAAAACCTCAGCACTAGTAAGAAACACAATGTTTCTAAACTTTTGCTTGTGATACTTGATATTCCTGTGCACTAGACACAATTTGGCTCAAAATACATTTATGATTGTTTAGGGATCATGAACTTGAACTCTACTAAAGCAAGGAGGTTTGTAAATTTAAGCAGTATTGACATTTCAAGAAAGGAAGTAATGACTTCCAGAAATTCAAATCTGATTATTAAGGCAGAAGTGTTGGGGTTAATATGAAACTCATCAGAAATAAAATATGTAGAAGAATGGGGGAGATGCTGTAAAATTTAAGGATTTTAAGAACATGCAGTTATCCTCCTAAGAAAAAGTAATTATATTCAAAATAAAGTACACAGAATTCTCAGTTTCCAAACAGAGCTAGGATGTTGGCTACATTAAAGTATGATAAATTTGAAAGTGCTTAGGTTCCTACTGTGGTCAGTGGTGATCACTCTTAAAATTTGACTGTAAATGTGTTAGACTCTTGTCTCTTTCTTTCTTCTTCCTTTTTTGGTTTTATGTACCAAGAAAAAAAGTATTTTGTATTATTTTATCCTTATTCATAACATCTTCATGAGTCAATTCACTGTTTTATTTCCTTAAATCTTATCCTATATAGAAAGCTTAAATGTGAGTCATACAGGAAGTGATGTTTCTTGCCTAGAAAGGATATTTTAAGAATAAAATTTATGAAGTTAGAATTATACTGAAGAGTGAAAATGGAGATGAGATTTGCTTAGCAAACTGTATTTGCTTTAACCTTGAGGAACTCCCATTATGTAGTATCGTGCTTTGGGAAGAGTTGATTTATTAATGTTACCAGCCTTCTTAGACTTATTAAACGTATACTTTATTTAATATTTTTGACTAAACATTAGTACCTTTCTCTTTTTTCCCTAATAAACAAGTAAAGTGGAATGCATAAAATATGTCATGATACAAGTTCTTGGTAAATTTAATTATTCTGAATGTATCTTGTTTTTATCTTTTTTCCGTCATTTATCTCAGAATAATTGTTGTTTACATTCTATAATAATTTTTATTCAACTCTTGGTATTTGGCCCAAGTGGAATAAGGAGTTGTTTTCATCAGCACTCTGAGGAATCTCTTGGTTTGATGAACCTCAGACCATGAATAATTAAAGAGTGTTGGTCTGCACATTCCATTACATAGAGCCTCTCAGAAATTCATATTTATTTCACAAAAGATAGATTTACTGTGGGATCAAATCTGCCAATTACACATAAAGCTTATTTTCAAGTGTAAGGATTTTTTTCCATAATGCAAAATCAAAGTCCTTGATAGATAATATTTAGCAAGCGTACAAAAGAGAGCTATGAAAAGTCCATTATCCTTTCAAAACCTCTATGTTAAGATTTACTATAAAATGTAAATATTGTTTATAAACTTGTGAATTTAAGTTATCACAAAGTAAAAGAAATATAAAAAATGTGATAATTATAGATATTTGAGAATCTAAATGTCCTGGCAAGAATACCTTGCCTTTTTTAGAATAATGAACCAAAATGTCAAAGAAGATATTGTTTTCTCTGATCACATGGATGGTTGGAAGGTTAGAAGTGGGGATTAATTCCCCATCATGGAAATGAGCGCTAAAATGCTGCTAGGTGCTGACTTATAGAAAAGATGTTCATAATGAATTCAACATCTCCTTCTTTAATCTTCAAATATGAACCTTAAATTCCAGAAAAAATACCGAGTATGAAATTTTAGTGAAGTAATTGCCCCTTGAGGGATCAGAACCTTGAGTACTTTGACTCTCGGGAGGTTCACAGCACAGTTAGTTGAAGAAACTCTCTACGTCCTCCCCTTAGTTCTCCTACTCCGAACTGTCTGCGTATACATAGAAGCATCCTATAATAAAATGATAGGGTTGTTTTGCATAAGGAAATAATTCCTAGCCTATTTTGTAGTGTGTATTCCCTACTCAGTCCCCAAAGAAATATTTTGAAGCCAACTTCTCAGTGTCTTTTGCCAGTCGGGGGAACAACCTGTGTGCCCCACTTCTACTAGGACACCAGTGAGCTAATGACACAGCACTGCCTTTAATGAGGTGGCAGATTTCCTACCTCTGAAAATTAAGAATGTCAGTCTCTGCAGCAATTTGGCACAGAGTTGCATTTCCTTATAAAATGTCGTATAGTAGCAATAGAAAGAATGCTTTTGTTAGGCTCATATCCAAGGCAAACTGTAGGCAAAATGTGTTGCTAGCCAGGCTGGGTCTCAGGAGAACTTTATAATATGGTGGGTGATTGTTCTGCCTCCTCTTCTTCCCTTTTAAGTCTTCCTTTTTAATCTTCTCTTTTTGAAGTTTTTGTTTTTTTCATTTGGGAATCTTAAAGCCACACTCAACTAGCATGAGGTAGGATCTCCAATATTTTAGAAAAGTATTGTCCTCCTTATTATTTGAAAAAAATAACCAAATCTATAAACAGCTCTGGAATTTGCATATTGAAAAAGTATCCCTTGTTCTATGAAATGTTGCATCATCCTAAAATACATAATTCTCCAATTCATTTTCTTTAATTATCTATGTCTGAGTGCATATATACTCACATATGTGTACACTGAATGTGTATATACGTACATGCACGCACATAAAAAGTATATATTCTCACACACACGTATGTAGCTCTTAAATACTCAAAATTATTTGTGAGAACAGAAAAACCAAAGAATGTTTGATAAATACATATGTGCTGATTGTGACAGTTTTTCTTGGTTTCTTACAGCACCAAATATATGTATCATTTTGTTATGTCTTCAGAAAACAGCAAAAATTAGGCATAACAAGCCAGAATGATTCTGAAATGAATCATTTATATAAAATACAATTCAAAAATAATTTTAATATTATCATAAATATAGCATCAAATTTACTAAAATAAGTTTATACCCTGACTAATAGATTCCTAACAGAATAGAAAATAAAGTACCTATGTTTTTTAAAATTAATTTCTAACTCATTACCTCTATAATTACTATGATTCATGAAAAATAGTACATAGCTCCTCAAGTTATGTCATTGCATTGGCTTATTAGTATATCCATTGCTATTTATATGTATGTGTAACAATTCACATGTGTACGATGCCTTAAATTTTCTTAAATGAATCACATTTGCCTTCTGTGTAATTAATAAAATTGCTTACATGAGATAATTATATATAATTTTTACATATATATTTGTAGATAGAGATGTCTTTTTGGTTCTCACAAACATACAGACATACCTGTCTATATAGAGATAGATATTCATTATTTAATATCTGATTACTCAGCTTTCTCATGAGCCATCTCAAATATGCAGAGTTATCAATTCTCAGTTTCATTTTCAAACCACCAACAAAATGTAGGAAGGAACGTCAGCTTGTTAAACATAAATTCCCTTGTACTTTATGCTAATTTTACTTACAAATCTGACTACTTATTAGAACAAATGTTTTTGAGACCAAATACTCCATCTCATCCACTTTTGAGTACCTACCCCCTAATGATAGATGACATTTGATTGGAGCTCAGAAATATTTGTGGCATAAATTAGCGAATGATAGATTTACTTAATGAATGGCAGTAACTACTACTAGTCATTCATCAAGTGTATGTTTTCATCTTTTCTGACTAAGCATTTTACTCATAATAAGATTTACACATCATTAGAAAGGAAACAGTTTGTAAAAGTGGATGGCTGAAGGGTATTGGAAATTAGCTGAGTCCATTTATTAACTAAATAAACATTATGCTTCAAGAAAAGTGGTGTTCAGTCCAACTAACGTCATGATAGGAAGGAAGGGAGTCATTTCCTTCTCTGGGAAGTTAGCAGAGTTGACGTAGTATTATATTTTATGACTGTAGTTCTCTGCCTCCAGTGTCTTATAAATATTGATTACTTGCTAGTAGAGTGAGATAAGCTGGAGAATTACCTAAGGAGCAGGCCAAGAAGACAACTAAAACCCATGTGTCCGGAAGACATAATTCAGCTCAGAAGCCAGCTGCCGTTTCTCCTTGACCAGCAGGGTTCAGCTGGAGCAGAGACTGTGACATCTAGATGGTGTGCTAACGCTAGGAATTGGATGGGCCTCTAGGGAGGTGTTAGCTAAAAGTCAAACTTCTATAATAAGCTGTGTAAAAATTATTTTTCTTTCAATAACCCATTAGTGGAAGAAAGGATTGGGTAAGTTCAATGTTGTAGTTTTTGGAGTTAAAATAATTAGGCAAGATAATTATAAAACTGTTATTTAGGGGCTGGAGTGGTTGCTCAGTGGTTACTGCACCTGCCTGGCATGTGTGAGTACACGGGTTCAAACCCCAGCCCCATGTACACAACTAAGTGTCAGAGTAATGAAAGCCACATGAAAAACTAAATAAAACTGATTCATTCTCTCTCTCTCTCTCTCTGTCTTTCTCTCACTGTCCATCTCTCTTTAAAATAAAAACAAAACTGTTATTTATATGAAAAATTTCCTTAAAGTTACTTTTGGTGTATTTTTGAATCTAAATAACATTGGGGAATGGGTTGCAGAAAGAACAAATGTAATGGGTAGAAGCCTGTAGGAAAATCTGGAGCATTTGGGCATGATGTGATAAACAGATGTCATGGGTGATGAAAATGAGACTAAAGAAGTGAGAAGGGTAGGATGATAAAAGGTCTTTATGTGCAAAGCCAAGGAATCTGTGCTTTAACCATTAGTAAAGTGAAGTAATAAGTTAGATTGTACCTTGGAGAGTCATTCTGATATCTACTTGGAATGTGAGTGGTGGGGTGTCACAAAAGGTAAAAACAACAGTAGTAGAATATTTCTGTATGTTAGATGAGATGGAAAGTTTATTTATTTGAATATAGATGGATCTATCAGTGTTGCTTATGAGTGGGAGAAAGGAAGAGTCTGGAGTATTAATTGAGTCAGGGAAACTGTGGGAGAAATCGTAAGGATGTCTAAGGTTAGGAAAAAGAAAGAGCAGATTGGGGGAGAGTATGACCTAGTCATGTTTATTTGGTTGAAGTATCTTCAACATGTAAGTGGAGTGAGCATCAGTAGTCACTTGAATATATTACTCAGAATTCTTGAGAGAGACCTGGATTAGAGATGCTATTTCTGACAATGTAATATAAATGGGTATCAATGAAATAAGTAAATATAACAATAGTATATAAATGGGTTTTATTTATATACAGCAGGGAGGTTGAGGACATAGGAGGTGAGATGAGGTCAAGAAAGAAAACCAAAATAATGATAAATTTTAAGATAAGTAGAGTAAGGGAGGTCCTAAAGGGATGTAGAACTGAAAAGTGAAGGAGGGAAACCACATGGAGAATGGAAACATGGAAGCCAAAGGAAGTAAGTTTCAAAGAATTTGTAGAGTCGTGTCCTGGAGACAGAACAAGTAAAACAAGGACAAAAGTGAAAATTGGAGTTGGGAAACAGTAAGTCAATTTAGTTATTGCATGAAGCATTTCAATTGAGTGATTAGGATTAAGACTACTTGAGGAACTAGAGGAAATGAGTTTAGACTATATATATATATATATATATATATATATATATAATCTTAATTGTACAGGGAAACAAAAAGGCAGTAGATAGAACAGGGCACACCATAGAAGATGTCTCTGTTTTCTATTAAATCAAAATGTCTTGGTAAAAAAATTCAACATAAAGGCATCATTTGAAGATATAGTCAACAAACGGAATGAAGGAATAATTTGGTTCCAGAGGCGATCAAAGGAACAAGGTGCAGAATACATTGTATATATCTAACCTTGGGCATGAGTGAGAAAGAAGGAAGTAAGAAAATAAAGGAGTGAGGTAGAGAGGAAGGGGAGCTGTTCGTTATGGAAGTGATATGGAATGCAAATCCAAAGTATCATAAACCAATAAAGGCATTTACTAACATATCTGGGCAGCTCAGGGAAGGAACTGGCATTCATAGAGATAGATGCAAAGGATCAAAGGCATCCAGCTGGCAAATCTGAAACCCTTGTGATGCTCACATGATTCTGTACCCAGACTTTATTTGTGTTATGAGATTGGTGGTCAGTGGGGGGGTCCAGATTCCACTCTTACCATCTGAGCCTCAAGGAAAAAGAGACTTTTCTCCCAATACTGATGAATCAGTCCAAAGAAGTTCTCTGCTTAACCTTTCTGGCCGTGTACCTGTCCCAGATCAAAGACAAAAGTGAGTGTGTGTAACCTATTGACAGCCCAGCCAAGACAGGGGATGGGGGCAGGAGAATGGTAAAAACTCCAACAACAACATAGGCTTGAACATTACAAGTTCAAGGCCAACCTGGACAACACTGTTGAGACCCTATCTCAAAATTAAAAAAAAAAAAAAAGTAGAACGTAGCTCAGGGGTAGAGCACCTCAAGCTCAATCCCCAGTATCACAAAATACACAGATGGATGAACAGATAAAATCTCTGGGACAACCAAAGAAGATGAGCTATTCACCACAAAAAGGAAACTTGGGTATATTTTGAGAGAAGCCCCAAGTCTGAGGGAGTAAAAACGCGATCATCTTTGTTTTTCCTTTTTATTATTTTTGTGTGAATGAAGTAGAAGAAGGTGTAAAAATGAAAAGGATTAATACACAGTTGGGACCTGGCGGACTGTGATGATTCCCAAGTGTCATCAAAAAGGACTAGAAAGAACGCTGACCTGGGAATCTAAAGAGATGAGCAAGTTGCAGGACGTTTATTATGTGCTAGTTGTGAAGACGCTTGATCTACTTCAGAGGGGTCGGGGGATGTTCTAGTGCTACCACATATTGTTCTCAAGAGCTTAGACAGCTCCTCTTCCTTGACCTTCTGTTTATTTCTTTTTCCATTTGAACAAAGGAAATGTGCAAAGCATATTAATCTCAGTAGTGCCTAGGAACTAGGTTTTGCATTATGTATTTGCAGACTCGGAATCAGATGAATAACATTAAAGGGATAGAGAAGACAAATGCATGATTTACTTTTTAGGAAAGAAATGAAGAATGGGTTTCCATTTGAAATTAATATCTAACTTCCACTGAACAGAAAATGTGAAATAAAGCAAAGCTGACTTTCTTTTCTCCAGTTTTAAAATATATTAAAGATGAAACTGCTATTTTGGTTTTGCTCTGCATACATACACTCAGATTTGAATGAAGCAATGGAGAGTGTAAGAAGAGGAATAGGTCCAAGATTTTGCTCATGAGGTCTGGATAGATATGCAGACAGATTTATAGTGGTGACTTTCTGTATCTCATTACATAATTACCCACTCAAGGACATCAACGGGATTTAGTCTGATTAAATTGGTAGTGAATGTAGTAAATTTTCTAATTTATCAATAAGAAATCTCTGGATAATTTGATTAGGTGATAGTTCTTACTTTTTAATTATTCTACTTAATTAGTCAATCACTTATCTATGTCTCTAAGCTCTTTGGTTGTTACTTGAATTTTGTAACTATAGGGTCTTTGAAACTACCTAGACTGTTTAGTTCATTTGTACATCTTAAAATAAGTAAAATAAGATGGAGTATTAATTAGTGTTTTATGAGCACAATGATTGTGTGTGTGTGTGTGTGTGTGTGTATAAACCCTTAGGTTTCATTTATTAGGTATCAGAATCTCTTCCAAATACTTCACATATATTAATTCATATAACCTTCACAAATATGCGTTCCTTAGGATTATTATTATTATTATTATTAGACTTGTAATAATATTTGATTTTTTAGGTGAGGAAATTTAAGTATAGAAAGTTGATATTCAAACCAGGGAAGTCTGGTTCCAGAATCTGTCCTCCTATCAAATAGAGTAATTATATTATCGCTATATGCCCTTTTAGGTCACATACACAGGATTTCACTTTCCCAGAAATGATAAGATTTTGTGATGATTCATAACAATTAATTAACAATTCATTAACAATTAAAGTGGAGTACCTACTATTTTAAAATAACATTTATTATTTTTCTGATTATTAATATAAATTATCATGGAAAAGATGGAAAAATATTGCATAATAACTATAGCAGGGAAGTGATAACCATTATTAATTTTGCTCTATTTTCTTCCAGACTTTTTCTTAATATACTGTATTAATTTTCCATTTTATAAAATTTGCATCAGATTTTCAATAAACTTCTATATTTTACTTCTTTAATCTAGCATTTTATGAAGACCATATTCCACTACATATTTTTCAGATATGCCATTGTTCATCGAATCAAGATTGTTTTGGATATAACTTTTTAATTTGAATGTATTGTAAGTCTCCTATCATTGAATACTTTATGAATTCCGGTAATTTATTATTTTAAGTAATAATGTGATGATCTTTGCTACAAGTTTTGAATAAAAACACTTAGATATTGAGCTTAACCCAGAGATCTAAGGGTCGATTGTCTCCACTCATCTGTGGAGGTGGGGACTAGACCCTGGACAATGAGAAAGTTGGTCTAGTAGCATGAGTTAAATCCAGATAAGATGTAATGCTTTACAATCTAATACTTTTTTTAGAGTTATAATGGGAAGGGGAAGGGAGGGATAAGGGAGGGTAATTGAGGGGGCACTCCTGGGGATAA
>PVKS010019935.1:0-37684 GCA_004027875.1 Aplodontia rufa | reverse complement strand
GAAGAGGGGCATACTGGGTATATTCAACCCTATGTGGTACCTCATATGCCTGTAAATTTATGGGGAAGAGATATTCTCTCTCAAATGAATGCTGTCCTGACTACCATGAATCCTCAAGCATTAGACATGATGATAAAGCAAGGCTATATCCCTGGTAAAGGACTAGGGAAGGATAATAATGGAAGAACTTCTCCTGTTCGGACAGATCCTAATGAAAATAGGAGAGGTCTAGGATATTTTCCATGAGGGCCATTGTTGGAGCAGCTATCCATAAAATTAAGCCCATTAAAATCCAGTGGAAGAATGATAAACCTATATGGATTGAACAATGGCCCTTATCTAGAGAAAAATTACAAGCTGCTCAAAAATTGGTTCAAGAACAATTGGAAGCTGGACACATTATCCCTTCTACCTCCCCCTGGAATACACCTATTTTTGTGATTAAAAAGAAATCTGGAAATTGGTGTCTTCTGCAAGATCTTAGGGCTGTAAATAGTTCTATGGTAATTATGGGGGCCCTTCAGCCTGGCCTCCCACATCCCTCTTTTATTCCAGCCAGATCTCATATTGCTGTTTTAGATCTTAAGGACTGTTTTTTCTCAATACCCTTGCATGAGGAGAATTCTCAACGATTTGCTTTTAGTGTCTCCTCAGTAAATATGCAATGTCCTTATCAGCGATATCAATGGGTGGTGCTACCTCAGGGTATGTCCAATAGCCCCACCTTATGTCAAATATATGTCAGCGCAGCTTTAGCTCCTGTTAGGAAATGTTTTCCCTCTGTTGTAATTGTTCATTATATGGACGATATCTTCTTAGCCTCTCAGAAGGAGGGTGAACTTCAAGCTTGTATGCTAAACCTACAACAGGAGCTTAAATTGGCTGGCTTGACCATTGCCCCAGAGAAATTACAAACTCACTTCCCCTATTATTACTTGGGATATACTCTTGAAGATAATCGTATTAGACCACAGAAAATCACCATATCCACAGGTAATCTTAAAACTCTAAATGATTTTCAGAAATTGCTGGGTGATATTAATTGGCTCCACCCCTCTCTCTCAATTACCACTCATGAACTACGTCCCCTCTTTGATATTCTCCAAGGGGACCCTGACCCCTCTTCTACTCGATCTCTCACTGATGAAGGGAGATCAGCTTTATGGATGGTGGAAAAAGCAATCCAACAAGCTCATGTTACTTATTTTGATGAAACTCAAAAATTATATTTATTAGTGTTCCCCTCCAAACTAACACCTACAGGGGTTTTTTGGCAAAATTCTCCACTTTTTTGGGTTCATGATCACACTTCGCCTCGTCGTGTGTTATTACCTTACTATACTGCTGTGGCTAAAATAATTAAAAAGTCACTTTTGGAATCACTCCATGTTCTTGGATGTCATCCAGACATTATAGTAGTGCCTTATACTGCTGCCCAACATTTATAGCTTCAACATAATGATGATGACTGGAGTTTACTTTTGTCTACTGTCTCTAGTACTTTTGACAATCATTACCCCCCAAATAAATTAGTTAAGTTCCTACAGTCTCACCCAGTTTGTTTTCCAAAAGTTATTTCTTCTAACCCCATTGTTGGAGCCCTGACTGTCTTTACTGATGGATCCTCCAATGGTATTGCAGTGGTCACCGATAGTGATGCTTTCCATGTTCAGACATCCTATAAATCTACTCAGCTGGTAGAGCTAATTGCTGTTATTACAGCTTTGCAGAAATTTCCACAAGCATTGAATTTATATACTGACAGTCACTATGTTGCACGAGCTGTTCCATGGCTGGAAACAGCAGGAAATATAAGAAAAAACTCTCCAGCAACAGCACTGTTTCAGCAACTTCAATCTCTTTTGTGGCATAGAAAAGATAAATTATTTATTACCCATGTTAGAGGACATACTGGATTGCCTGGGCCCTTGTCTGCAGGTAACGCCCAAGCTGATGCTCTCACTCATGCCCCCTTGCACATGACTGTGCAGGAGGCCAAGCGAGCACATGATCATTTTCATCTCAATAGTCACTCATTACAATATCGCTTCCATATTTCCAAAGAACAAGCAAAACACATTGTTGCTTCCTGCCCTACATGTCAACCACTGCTTCCTGTCCCTCATCATGGAGTGAATCCTAAGGGACTTTTACCCAATCATGTATGGTAAATGGATATTACCCATATCCCCTCCTTTGGCAAATTACAATTTGTGCATGTCAGCATTGATACCTGCTCTGGATTTATTGTTGCTCCCCCGCATTCTGGAGAAAAGGTAAGGGATGTTATTGCGCATTGTAAATATGCATTCTCTATCCTAGGGGTACCTAAGATAATCAAGACTGATAATGGACCTAGTTATACCAGCACCAAGTTTGCTCAGTTCTGCATAAAATATCAAGTCACGCATAAAACAGGCATTCCGTACAATCCACAGGGTCAAGGCATTGTGGAGCGTGCACATCTCACCATCAAAAATTATCTACTTAAAAATAAAGAGGGGGACTATACTGCCCCACAAAACCTACTTAATCGTATCCTCTTTATTCTTAATTTCTTAACTTTGGATGCTAACAATAACACTGCAGCTGAACGCCATTGGCATCCTAGTGGCCGGCCCTATGCACAAGTCATGTGGAAGGACCCCATTGATAATCAATGGCATGGACCAGACCCATTTAATCTGGGGTCGAGGTAGTGTTTGTGTTTTTCCACAGGAAAATGATGGTCCCCGGTGGATTCCAGAACGCCTTGTGCGTCAGCTTTCTGCTTCTGATGAGACAGGTGCATCAAAATGACACGACTCGTACTAGGCTTTGTTCCTGCTAGAAGGGATTTCCTGACTCCTCCCTCGTCCATGTCCTCACAATGATTCCTGTTCCAGTGAAAGTGAAAGTGAATGCCCAGAACATTCAGCTCTAACCTAAAGGAACTTTGAATTTACAGCGGCTGTTGTGGCAGCCACCCTGGCTGCAACTGTGGCTGCTGCTGCGGAGGGACTGGCTATACAACATTCAGTGGCCACAGGGACAGCGGTGAATAGATTGGCTGAACAAACTGCAACTGCCCTAAGGACTCAATAGCAAATTAATGAACATTTGCAAGCAGGCATAATGCTGTTAATTGCTGTATGATATTTCACATGTCTTGTTCCCCACTGTTCAAAGATATTTGTGTAACAGCTGTTTCTTGCACTATGCAGAATTTGTTTACGTCTATATCTCAACTAAGTGAGATGGTGAGGGGCCCCTGGAACAACAAGTTTAGGAATTTAACCACTTTGTTAATTATAACAATTAAGGTTCTAATTGAGACCCAAGTTCCACCTATGTCTTTATCTGGCTTGGCTACCTGGATGTCAGAAGCCCTTAACCTGTTTAAAAATTGATCTGGCATTGCCGCCTGGATTGGAATTTTCCTCATTTATCACTCTTGCAGCTGATGGCAGCAGCAACAGACTCACAGCAGCAAAGGCAAGACCCCCCCAAAGTATGATTTCATATGTTGAAGGAGACATGAGTCCTTGAATCAATGACAGGTAAGATGGAATGGATACCTTACTAACCTAAGCCAGGGAAGCAACCATGCTGTTGCTCATCCCCATGACAGGTAAAGAGGGTTATTGCATTCCACAACCTAAGACAGATCCTGGACACCTTCAAAAAATTAAAAAGGGGGAATTGTTGGAGTCTGACCTTCATTCTATTTCATCAGCTGCCCTAGAGTGACCTTGTGACAATTATTGGGGTCTGACCTTTACCTCCATTACATCAGCTGCCCTAGAGTGATCTTATGACTATTTGCATAAGCTCCTTCTGGAAGGGCTGCTACATCGTGCTTTGTTAAAGATTAGGGTGGGTTAAAATGCCTTAATGACAGGTTACTCCCTAGTTTTTGTCTGTACCCTAGTTTTTTTGTCTGTACTCAAAATCTGCATAACTCCCGGTAACTCCCTTAGGATTATAAAAGGAAATGTAGAGTCTAAATAAAATGAGACAGCTCCACCTGGATCTCCTGCCTGTGTTCTTTCTTATTCCAGAACCCGGCTGGACCAGGACAAATATGGTAAATTTAATGCTATATGTTTTCTATCACAATTTATGTATTTAAGTGTACATATATACACACGTATATGTCAAATTGAATGAACTATAAAAGTTGAAGAAAAGACACATCAAAGGTTGATAACAAAAAGAAGTTCAAAATTAAAAGTCAAGAAATCTAGAAAATCTAGCAATCTGAACATAAGAAGACTTTGAGCATATATAGACATATTAAACTTGTTCTTATTTTAGCACCTCTATAATAAACTGGTGAATTTAATAGGAAATAACTGTTCAGAAACCAAAGAGTTGAAGAAGCTGTCGGGTGTACTACTGTGGCTTATAGGAGCAATAAATAGTTTTAAAAATGTCTAAAAATTAATGATCTACGGATGTCTAGGACTGTGATGGGTCTGAGACTTTTACTCTACCTTCAAATTGCCTAATACCAGCAGTTTCATGGATGCTGACAGAACACCAGAGTCAGAGGTAAAGACTCATGGTGGGACAAACTGCATGAGCATCAGCCTACTTAGACCAGTCCTCTTGCCCTCAAATCCTATTGAAGGCAAAACAGATGGAACAAAATGAATACTGACAAAATTAATGGCTGTGATATGGGAGAAAACATGAACTGAAGGAACCCAAATCTTTTACAATGGGCAAGAAAGCATGTTCTCTGCTTAGGAGGTGATACTAGATCCTTGAAAGCCGTATGGTATATAATCTCCTTGAAAAGGGAGTCCTGAGCAAAAATGTTCAGAAAAACAAAATACAGAGAATTGTGGGGATTTTTCTAAGAAAGAGAGAAAGAGACAGTCTATATTACTTTTTCAACTGGCTTTTTTTGTTTGTTTGTATTTCCTCTGCTTAGTTATGTATGTGGTACGGGGGATCAAACCCAGGTTCCCGCACATGCCATGCTGTACTGCTGAGCCACCTCTCCAGCCCCAGAGAATTATCTTAACAATGAAAATAATAAAAATAGATATTTATATAGAAAACAAATTATCTGGGGTAATATTTATATAGGAAATAAATATCTGAAAAATGAAATTCAATAAAAGCTAAAAAACTGAAAAAATATAAAAATGTAAAACAACCTCACAAATTTCATTTTTGCATAATAAAACATAATATAGTTCATGTATCATTAATTCTGGGCATCAGATTTCACAGTACCACCAAGCAATTCCTATTTTCTAGTTTGTTTTCATTGTCTTTTCTATTGGTCTCATCTTAAAATTATATTATATATCTTAAAACTGTACTAGACCAAAATGTAGTCATTATTTCCACTGCATTAAAATCTGTTTTTTAAAGAGAGAGGGACAGTGAGAGAGAGAGAAAGAGAGAGAGAGACAGAGGGAGAGAATCAATTTTATTTAGTTTTTCATGTGGCTTTCATGGCTCTGACGCTTAGTTGTATATGTGGTGCTAGGGTTCGAACCCACATCCTGGCTCATGCCAGGCAAGTGCAAACCACTAAGCTACTGCTCTAGCCCCTGCATTAAAATCTTAAACTATCACTTTCATCTATTGGCCTATGTCACACAGAACCTTTTCCATATTAGAAAATTTATCATTTTAAAACCAGTTGTCCATCCAGATGTATTAGCACATGCTTGTAATTCCAGCTACACAGGAGGCTGAGGTAGGAGGATCACAAGTTGGAGGCCAGACTTGGCAACTTAGACCCTGTCTCAAAGTAAAAGGGCTAAAGTGGTAGTTCAGTAATAATGCACCCCTGAATTCAATCCCTAGCCTAAGTTCCATTTCTAGTAATGAAAAAAAAATGCTGACTGGTTAATTCTCCTAGGTCTTTACCTCTTCATTTGTCTATATTAAATATATTCATTTCTTAGTTTAAATTCATGGATTTTCACAACTCTGATCACCCTTACCTGAACACATTCCCAGTGCAGATTTTTTTCAAATGCTGCATTTGTCATCTCTAGCACTCCAATTTGTATCTTCTTATGTCTACATTCAATCTTTCCTTAATGTATGGAATATAGTCATAATAACTGTTAAATTTCTTGTCTACTAATTCTATTATCAGATATAATTTTAAGAGACCACTAGGGCTTGGTATTAGTTAAAAAGAATATTATTTTGGTTTTAACATATTACCTGATAATCAGAAGGCCCAGGAGTAGTGTAAGCTTCTTTCTGAACCAGGAACAAGGTTCGAGGAACAGAAGAACCAAATGCACTTTTCTTTTGGTTTTTCGAGCAGATGTTTCTAACATTGGCAATTATAGTATTGTTTAGAATATTATATAATGCAGGACCTAAAATTATAAAGAATACTTATGTATATATTTGTAAAAATAAACATAAAGGTAATTTTTTGTGAACTAAGTAAATAAAGAAACTTTTTTAGAAAAAACTCTCAATATTTCTGACTGGTAATGCAAAATATTATAGACCCTTTTAAAATATTTGTCAAATTCATATGAAGTTAAACATCCTATTACTATATAACCCAGAAATTCTACTCCTAGGCATTTTCAAAAATAAATGAAACAAACTAAATGTCCATTAGCTGATGAATAGGTAAACAAAGCAACAGAATATAATACCCAAACAACAGAACACTGCTCAGTAATCTAAAAAAAAAAAAGGAAAGTAAATGCAATGATGGAAATGAATCTCGAAACATTATGCTAAATAAAAGAAGGCAGTCAGAAACACCCGAATAATATTATTATATTTACATAAAATTTTTAAAAGGCAAAAATCATAGGATAAGAAACAGTTGCCTGAGGTCAGGAGTAGAGTTGGAGTTCATGCAAAAGAGATATGAGGGAACTTTTTAGAAATGATGGAAATGTTCCAAAACTTGATTATAACGGCAGTTACCTGTCTGAAAAAAAGTTAACACCTATGACTCCCATTCTGTGACCCAGACATCACATGGTACTATGGCAGCCACTCTACCAACTCACTGAACATGCCAAAAGAAAATTATTTGCTGGAAAGAAAGATTCCAAGAATTGTATAAACTAAACTCTTCCCTAGTAACAATGATATGGTCTGAGCTGGTCTGTGCTGAAACAATGAACTATAGAAGTAAATTTATCCCCCAGTCATAATTTTTGACAAGCAATGTAAGTTACCCACTTAAAACTTTTTATGTTCAAAAGAACATTCTAAACTCCTACCTAATGAAACATATTCTGGTGTCTACTAGAACCTGTACTCCCTGAATTGTTATTGTAAGACTCCATATAAATGCCTTTGCCTGTAATATAAAATGAGAGTTTCTTTTGATGACACCTACACCTGACTGCATATATTTACCAAATATCATCAAATTGTACTCTCAAGATGAATGTTTTTATTGTATATAAACTATACCTCAATAGAGTAGAAAGAAAAAAAGAAATATCAAAGCTGAAAAGTGTTGAAAGGTTGACATAGCAGGAGTAAAGTGAATTTTTCAAAAATAATAAAAATTAAAATCACTTATCATCTGATCTCCTTATCATGGCAGTTATTTTAATTTTTGCCCTTTACCTTTGGGCACATAATTATAACTTGGTATACTTCCCACAGTGGCAGTCTACATAAAGTTTTATGATATTTTTCACTCAAAATAATACAAACAATTTTGTATGTTATTGGAAAAAAATTATCAAGACAGTAAAATGTTTTCCACAAATATTTATTTATTCCTTATCATTGAGTATATTTTTAAAAATCAATTGTAATGAACACTAATATCTGTTAGATGCAATATGATATACTTGAAAGTCAACACTAAAGTTGGTTATACTCATGTAGATTTTACTAAATTAGCTCTGCAACTTGACAGGTATGAGACAATACTTAGAACTTATTTCTCTGGGCTTCAAGTTCATCATCTAAAACTAGTAGGAATCTACCAAATCAAGTCACTCAAAGTATGATATATGGACTACTCCCTCTCCAAGAAAAATCTACAAGATAAATAGCTTACAACTATTGTCGATTTACCATTTCACCAAGTATTCTGTAATGACTCCTTGATGAAGAAACCATCACATTACTCTCGTGTAATCTCCTTTCTTATCATAGACAGGAAACACACAATTGACAAAGGGTTCTAAGTTGCTACACAATACTTTGGTTCTTTCCAGATCTTAAAGTGATCAAATCATGCCATATAGGAAGATCCTTCCTATTCTTGACACATGCTTTTTTCTAAAGCAGCACACAACTCTCCCCAATTTTTCAAATATTCTAGTTCCAAAGTCTATACTCCAAATGTCTCTACCAAAATTCTATTCTAACAACTTGTAGAAAACCTAAGAGTTAATTATGTGTTATCCTTGCTGTCTTCTAATATTTCTTCCACTTGTAATGTTTAGGAAGAATCCAAATGCAAAGTATAATGAAAACCTTGTCTAGGATTGGCCTTAACATAGTATCTCACTATATCAATATCCATATATGCATGAATATATAATAACAGTTCCCTCCAATATATAAGACTATGTTGAACTAATAAAAAAAAACAATTTGTGCCACCATTTAAGGTACGTAAAAGACAAATATGTCAGACCTATAAGCCTTCTGGAACAAGAATAAAACATAATACTTTGCAGATAAGCTTAAGTAATTGGCTAGAGCCTGATTTCAGGACTAGGGACATCTATCATCTATGGCATACACATCACAGGTACTACCTTTTTAAGCTTCTGACTTAGAAAGCAATTCTGATCACATGATTCACACATATCAAAAGTTTCACATATTCATTTTCTGGTCGTTAAGTAAAGAAATACCTAGTAATACTTGATCAGATCTGCTAAGAAAAAGAAAGTTTTGAGGTAACTTCTAATAGTAACTTGCAACTGTCCATCAAGTGGGCAACTCTGCTCCATGACTAGATAATAGGTCTAACTCATTACTGTGCTCTAATAGCTCCACTGAGAGAAACCAAATTTACATAAGGGACATTATTATTAATCCTTAAAATATGTAAGATTCAGGATTGAATTTTAAATGTAATTCTTAATTTAAATCACTCTTTAGAAATAAAACAACCATTGGAATTTTTATTTCTATATTTTTAATATATTGGATCATCAAATGGAAAGTAAGACCTAAACTTAAAGCAACTGGGTTACTAAATAAATTAATATTTATAAATAATTAAGATTTCAGATTCATGATAAATTATTCTTGATAAATACCTCTAAGCTGGGCTCAACTGGGGCTGATGCCTTGAACACCTATACATGACCACTCAGGAATGAGTCTTCAATTAGACAGACTTCTGTACTGTTCAGGATTCTAAACCCAGTTGTTTCAAGAGGCCCAGATAGATGCTATAAAGCTTGTGACTGCTTAACTGCTAAGATATCATTTCCACTGCAGGCACTGGTCAAGAAAGTGACCAAGGCTAGCCAAGATTTAAAAGAAAATGAGTGAGATTCAACCTCTAATTAAACGAATACCAAATAATTACATAAGGAGTAAAGTAATATCATCACACAGCCAAAAAAAATTGTAGCAATGACTTTACAATCCAACAATGCATCCAAAACTAGAGCAACCTCAAGGCTTAGCAAAAGCTAAGACTGATGTTGATGACTTGATGAAAAGGCCATTGGAGGCTAGAGTAAAGATTATTTGTAAAACAGTTGAAATTTTAGCAACACTAGTGTTTGATATAATAAAGAAAATACCTAATGAACTGGTAAATTCTAACTAAGAAATGTAAAACAGTTGAAATTTTAGCAACACTAGTGTTTGATATAATAAAGAAAATACCTAATGAACTGGTAAATTCTAACTAAGAAACTTTCCACACTGAATGTCAAAGTGTCAATAGTTTGTTCATTTTCTCCACATATGAGAAGATACGGATATTACAAAATGAGTTCAAGTGTTCACTTTTCAAGCAGAGTTTATAGGAAATAAAAAGGAGCAAGGATTTTCTGGATTTGAAAATAATGTTTTTCATCCTCAGCCTCTCCAGACAACAAAAATCTCTCAAAGGAAGGTGTAGCTTGAGGGTGAAGATTAAAATCAAGATTTATCTGTAAGACCCTTTGTTAAATCTTCAAAAAGATTTAACGTGGTTCATCACAGAATTTTTCAGTTAAAACAAGCTTAAAAGAATCTTAAGTTCTTATATCCTAGACCCTTTTGTCCATCACAATAGCGCTCCTAAGAATTTTAGGATTTTTAAACTAGCAGCCTCAAAGGTTATGCAAAATAGAAAAATTCCTTTTTAAGAAAACATGTGTGACTTTGTCTAACAGATTTTATCGTAAATTAATATAAGAGTCTCACAAAAATTTATAAGCAATTTTACCATTAAGGTGACAGGGATAAAATGAAATATAGTTTGTTAATCTATGGATAGAAAGAAGGTTGAGAAAGTTCTAGTTATAAATACATATTATTTCTCACAGAAAGAAGAGATTAATTAAAAGATACAACCAAGATTCCAAAATGTAAAACAAAAAATTATGGAAAACCATTGCCAGAGTCTAACTCAGCCCTAATGAAGGAAATAGCAACTTATGCCTGGTTGGATTTCAGAATCGCAATGTAACTGATGCGAACTTCCAGTTTTCCTTTCTTTGATAGTTGTATTTAATATGAATATACTCCCTCACTCACTCACACTCTCCCACCCTTGCATGTTTGATGTGCCAACACATCTTTTGTTTCATAACTCTTCTGACAGACAGGAATCATACTGAAGATGAGGCATCCTAAGAGCTACATCCAAGATCCTCATTTGCACCTGACTTTGATGAAGATCCTAGAATTCTAGTTCAGGCATGAGGCTTTGGGGTCCTTCAGAAAGGGGTGGATTGCACGTAGGAAGAAGGCAAATATTTGTGGTCACAGGGTAGACTAAATAGTAGATTGAAGATAGCCATAAAATCTTTGCTCCCCAGTCACTGAGAGATGAAGTTTCATGTACTTTCCTTTGGTATGTGCTGACCTGATTGACTAAGAGAATGCAGTCACGGGTTTGCTGTGGTTGAATCAATAAAAGCCTTGCCGCATCTGGCCAAGTCTTTTTTAATTTTTTTTATTTTATTTTTTGGTGGGGTACTGGGGGAATTTTATCACTGAGCTATAACCCAGGCTTTCCAAATTTTTTTTATTTTGAGACAGGGTCTTGCTAAGTTGCTTAGTGACTCACTAAGTTGCTGAGGTTAGCTTTGAGCTTGTGCTCCTCCTATCACATCCTTCTAAGTCACTAGGATTACAGGTATGTACCATGCCTTGCTCTGGCCAAGTCTTGTATAGTCATGAGCTACAATATTAAAAGTCAAACATTACTGGGCATATGTATGCACTTTGAATGACAGAGCCACTGGGAGGGTTATCCCACAAAATAATGTGTTATAATGCACATTTCTTATATTGAGCCCCTAAATTTTTACACAGCAATAGATAACTAGAACAATATGATAACAATTGTATATGTTACTTTGGTTCTACAGTCTTAGCTCTCCATACTAGAACAAACATTGAGAATATCAGAAAATATTATCTTATGTAAAAAAAGATTTAACAAAAATGAATGTTGTAAATTATATATAAATATAAAATATGTAAATATATATATATATTTATATACATATATATTCATCCACCAAGGGCAAATTAGGGAATTTACTGAGTAAAGAAAAACAATAGAAAGTTACAATTAAAATGCGTGACAATTTTAAAAATCTCAATAAAACTATACCTTATTTTGGTTTATATGTGCTTAGTGCATAGTTGATGCTTTAAAAAAATGTTAAGTTAAACTGATAACACCAACCACAGAATTTTTTTAAAGGTATTCTGCAGTGCAGCTATGCTAAGAATACATAAAACTAAAAAGGAGAAATACATGGATTAACTGCTAACCTGGCATTTCCTCTGCCCTGTAGTCCTGTGTGAATCGGGCAGCACTTTGACCAAATGGGGAATTTTTCTGTCCTAATATTTTCTTTGAGTACTTGAGAGCAGTTCGAGGTTCATTATATGTGCCAGGAGCTGGAGTAATTGATTTCATAGGAACAAATCTCTAGTGAAGAACAGGAAAATATGTCACTGAGAAACCATAGTACATTTTGATACTTCATAAGTTAAAAGCTGCTGAGTATATAACATTAAGGCTTAATTTAATTCTTAATGGAGTGAAGAAAATGTAGATGAATTAACATCTTATACCCATCAAAATATAAAATATATAGCTTTCAGTAAAATCACCTATACACTGATATAGTAATGTACTAAGTGCCTTACTAAAGCATACAAACTTTTAGAAAGGAATACTGTCAATATGAGATTCTAGATGATAGTACATGGAAATGTTAAACATTTAAAATATTGTGCACATTAAGATAATAAATAAAAAACTATATAAAAATATAGTACAAGATATGTTTCTTTGTCCCATTTCTTTTCTTCCCCATGTGATGCTGAACCACTGGCAAAAAAAAAAAAAAAAAAAAAAAATCTCAATTTGTAACATTTTCTGATTTCCATGAAGTAAAAACGCCCATAACAGTAGCTAATTTCATTCTGCCAACATAACATGAACCAACTTATGAAGATCCTGGAAAACTAGCCATTAACTTTTGAAACCAGTACAAGTGAGCTACAAGACACCAGTGCTTCCACTGCCTCTCCTTACTACCCCTTATAGGTAAGCAATGTCACTGCTTTCTGATTTATCGTTGTTGTGTTTATATAAATACAAGTGGTAATTTATATGTTTTACTATTGTCCGTTCTTTCTTACACAAAAGATAAGTATATCAGATATGCTCTTTTTGCACTTTATAAAGCAGGTAAATATTAACACTAATGAAAACAACTTTACTATAAGTATCAAACTGAACCATTTAAATCTGTTTCTAAATGCCATCTTATTATTCATATATCAAGTATAATGTTTAAAAATGAGCATACCAAACTCCAGATGCATACCAGAATCACTTGAGGTATTAAAAAGAAATTACTGATACCTGGGCCCTACCCTACCTTTCTCACAGAGAATTGGATAATTCTCTGTGAGAAAGAATAGAAAGACAAGTTAACACCTGGATATGTGAATATATTAAAAATCCCCCAGCTATTTCTAATGTATATCCAGAGCTAAGAATCATTTTTAAAATAAAGTATGTTTTAAAAATTAATACCTGAAAACATACTGCAATTCAATGTATTTACATAAAAAACTGGAAAATTCCTAAAAATCAATGACTAAAGTGTCCAAGATGCGTATCTGTCATTATTCCTGTAAACCAGAAACTCTGTATCCTAAGTCTACATTGTTCATTGCATTATTTACCTGCTCACGGTCAACTAAACACTAATGTTATCCCTATCAGGCAATCATGTTTGGAGTTAACTCCTCCGTATCGCTCATCTCAGAATAATTATTATTTTCTCCATATCCTTTTATATAAAACTGATAATCATTTTTCTTTTCCATTTCTGAAAAATATTTAAAACATGATTGCTGCCAAGTGATATAAAATTGGGGATATATATAACTTAAAAACAGTGCTAGCTAAGAAATTCTATTTTTAAAAAATATCAAGAACAACATACACAGAGAGACAAAAAAAAATCCTGTCTCCCACAGAACCATCTTGTGTAGTGCCTTAAGTACCATTAAGTTGCTCAAGGCAGAAACCTAATATCCTTTCTTGATTTTTCCCAGTCCCTCACTACAACATCTAACCCATTAAAAAGTCATCTTAATTATATCTACAAAATATACCTACAATCTATCTGCTTGTCTCCCAGGAGGTGTCTCTTAAGCATAATAAAACCAAAGTAGTCATCTGTAGTCATATGAAGGTTAATAACCTTCTCCAGTTAAATGATCAGTACAATACATAGTACAAATGAACAAATATCACAAATACCTTGGTCTGGAGACTGCTATATCATAAATGTTGTCAGTATTTTAACTTTCATGCCTAAGAAATATCTTATCTACCTTCAAGATCCCTTAGTATGTTCCTTGGAGAATGTAAAATGGTTATGCAGGATATATGCTATGACTGCAGCATTGTTAAGGAAGGTACCAGTGGCAGCTGTAGATATGACTTATGGCCAGGCGCTCCACAGAACCTACTCTGAAAAGTATGCATGCCCTCATAGGTTAATATTCTTTGGCAAAGTATATTTTAAAATTCAGAGTAAAATAGACATTTCTTATAATATGAAGTGAATGTCCACATGGGCAAAATTTTAATAGGAAATGTTTAATAGATGGCTCTAATTCAAATATTCACCTGTGTTAACATTCTAATCTTATTTTACTTCATTTTATCCACATTTTTAGGCATTATGTTTTGCCCAGACAATGTCCTCTTCCAGTTTGCTTAAAGGCCACTTTTCTTTTTATAATCTCCTTAAACACCACTGAATTTTTTGCTGGTCTCACATTATGCCATTTAGACTCTATATATGAAAACAGTTTTAGATCATTACCTGGGATTGAGAAAGAAAAGCAGGGGATGCATCATTTACATTTGGCGTCATATTTTCAGTCTTCTGAAATTGACTTTTAATGTCATATCTTCCAGGCCCTGGTACTCCCTAAATTACAGAAAAAAAGAAATGCATGTTCTCATTAAGAAAGGATCTATAACACCTAAACAAAGAGTTGAATAAATATCCGAACGAAAGCTACAGTTATAAGCAAATTCCTATATGATATTACCAAAGTACTTCATTAAAAGCCTAGGGAGAACAAACATCTTAAGAACAACAAAAAAGAAAATTTTCCTTAGCAAAGCTACCCTTGAATCTGAAACACTACTTGAAACTTTGCTGCCCTCTACTGATAAAGCTCAGAAAAATTTACACCTCTTTACATGATACTACAAATACTACAATGAAGAAATATTTTTAAATGATTTCTATAATTCTTCCATTAAAAAAAAATGTACTGTCTGGCTAGGCATCAGTGGGCAGTTCTGCTTGGCATGTCATGGCCCTGGGCTTAATCTCAAGCAACAACAAAAAAATCTTCCGATTTTCAATTTCCATTAATCAATAGCCTGGTGGAGTTTTTTCCAACAAATAAGCTTCAGGAAACTTTTCAACTACAAATGTCTGATGCAAGACATTAAACTTTTAACTAAATACCTTTAAATAGATTTTAAAAATTAATCTGTAAATCCTGGGACAGAGTTTTTTTGTTTTGTTTTGATTGTTTGTTTGTATTTGTTTGTTTGGTTGGTTTTGGTTTGGTTTGGTTTGGTTTTTCAGTACTGGAGTTTGAACCCACTAAACCATATAACGAGCATTTTTATTTTTTTATTTTTTTATTTTTTAATGTTAGAGGGACAGTGAGAGAGAGACAGAAGCAATTTTTATTTTAGTTTTTCACATGGCCTTTGTTGCTCAGACAATTCTTCGTGTACGTGGGTGCTAGGGTTTGAATCCATGTACTCGAGAATGCTAGTTAAGCACTGTAACCGCCAGGCCACCGCTCCAGCCCCTTATTTTTCATTTTGAGACAGGGTCTTGCTAAGTTGTTTAGGGCCTAAATTGCTGAGGCTGGTTTTGACCTTGTGATACTCCTCAGTCACTGGAATTACAGGCTTGTGCCACCACATCTGACATTTTTTTTTAAACTGGTGCATCATACTTATACATAATAGTGGTATTTGTTATGCCATATTCACACATGCATCTCAATCCTCAGTACTTTTCCCTCTCCTCCCCCACTTTCCTTCTGATCAATTTACTGTACTCTGATCTCCCTTTTATTATTGTTATATCTTAATTAGAGCATTATAATTATATATACATGTATGTAATTTATTGTACTGTATTCATACATGGGCATGGCATAATTTGGTAGATTCTATCCCCTAATACTTCCCTATGCCCTGCCCTCTTCCCCTCTTTTGGTCTCCCTTCTATTTTCATAAGATCCCTTCTTTTAAATCCTTTTCTCTCTCTCCCTCTCTCTCTCTCTTCCTTCCTCTCTCTCTCTCTCCTCTCTCTCTCTTCTCTCTCTCTATCTTCCACAGAGAGAACACATTCAATCCTTGAATTTCTGAATATGGCTCATTTCACTAGTCATGACGTTCTCTAGCTCCATCCAATCACCAGCAGTGACAAAATTTACTCTTCATGGCTAAGTAAAACTCCATGGTGCATAAATATCACATTTTCTTTATCCATCCTTCTATCCACAGGCATCTAGGCTGGTTCCATAACTTGGCTAATACGAACCTTACTATAAATATTGGTATGCATGTATCATTACAGTATACTGATTTTAGCTCTCTTGAATAAATATCAAGAAGCTGAGTCATATGGTCATTCCATTCCTAGTCTTTTTTTCTTTATGGGTTTTTTTTAGGTACACATGACAAAAGATTATACAATGGTATAATTATAAAAGCATGGAGTTTAAATTATTCTAATTCAATCTCCAGTTTTTCCCCTTCTCCTCCCTTTCACCCATTTTTAACATATAATACAGTAGGATATACATTAACATACTTGTAAAAGCTTGGAGTATGGGCTGGAGCAGTGGCTTGGTGGTTATGGCACTTGCCTGCCATGCGCAAGTACATGGGTTCAATACCAGCACCATGTACACAACAATGTGTTGGAGCAATGAAGGCCACATGAAAAACAAAATAAAATTAATTCTTTCTTTCTCACTGTCCGTCTCTCTTAAAAAAAAAAAACTTGGAGTGTACCTTGTTTTAACTCAGTTCCCAGTATTTACCCTTCCCCTAACTACCCTCTGCGCACTGTACTTGTTAGATGTACTAGACAATAGGATAAATTCCTACTCTTTGGTGGAATCTACATACAGCTTTCCAAAGCGGATGTATGAATTTGTAGCCCCAATAACAATATGTATTAGTGTAGTCTTTTCCCCATGTCTTTGACAGCAATTATGTAATTTGTATTCTTTTTTTTTTTAAGAGAGGGGAAGAGAGAAAAGAGAGAATCAACTTCATTTCTTCATCTGGCCTTTGTTTCTACAACACTTAGTTGTGTATGTGGTGCTGGGTTTGAACCCAGGTCCTTGTGCATGCTAGGCAAGCACTCCAAACCCTGAGTGAGTCCCTGCTGCAAGCCTATTATCTGTTTTCTTGATAATTGCCATTCTAACTGGAGTGAGTTGAAATTTTGTATTTTTGATTTGCATTTTCCTGAATGCAAGGGATGTAGATTATTTTTTCATATATCTCTTGGCCATTCATATTTGTTCTTTTGAAAAATCTCCATTTAGATCATTTGCCCATTTATTGAATGGGTTATTGGGGGGTATGTTTAGGGGTTTTTTTAAATTCTTTATATGTTCTGGATATAAATCCCCTGTCACAGGAGTATCTGGCAAAGATTCTTCCAATCCTGTAGGCTTTCATTTCATGCCCTTATTTCTTTTGCTGTGCAAAAGCTTTTTAATTTGATGCTGTCCCACTAAGTGATTCTTGATTTTATTTGTTGAACTCTGGGAATCTTAGTAAGAAAGTTAGTGCCTGTGCCAATATGTTGGAGTGTTAACTCTATATTTTCTACAAGTAGTTGCAGTGTTTCTGTTTTAATTCCTAGGTCTTTGAAATACTTAAGTTGATTTTTGTGCAGGGTGAGAGGTATGTATAAGAAAGTGCTGTCATATAATTAGGTGCATGAATATTTGGACCATAATATTTAGTATCATTATATCTTCCTGTTGGATTGTTCCCTTCATCAGTATTATGACCTTCCTATGTCCTCCTGGATTTCAGAGTCTGAATTGAAACTGTAAATGTAATTTGATGCTATTCTCTTCCAGCTTTTAATATTTTATCTGATTCTCTGTTAGACATTTTTATTATGAGGCCTTTAAGAGGTTCTTCTTTTATTTTATCTGCTTGGAAGTCTATAGTCTATATACTTCCTGTATTTGGATGTCTGTCTCATCCCTAGGTTTGGAAATTTTTCTATTATTTCACTGAAAAGGTTCTTAATTTGATTACCCTGTATCTTTGCACCTTCGTCAATCCCAGTGACTCTTAAAAGTTTTCACACAGTTCTTATATATTCTGATCCGGTCTTTCACTTTTTCTTTACTGTTTATTGAGTGTTCAAGTTTACACACCCTGTATTTGAAAACTTAAGCTCTGTTGTATACATAATCTAACTGTAAATTTTGGGTGAAGACAAGTGTGCCTGCTTCATCATGTTTTCAGGTATCTTAAACATATGCATCTCTTGAGATGGATTCCTGTTCCTCTTTTATGAGGGGGGTCCTTTGGTGAATGGCTATCTTTTTTGTAATAAGTCCTGTGCATCCAGTATATTTTAGCTTCAACCCATAGGCTTAGCATAATTCAAGTGTTAATTTCAATCTCCAATGTGACTCAGTTTGCTGTTGCAGAACTACCAATTTAATTCAATCTCAGAGAGCTGCTACTTTCAAGTTTCTACCTTTCAAGGTAGAAACACTACCTTGAAAACTCTCCAGTTTTGTTGTAGGAGTAGATGTCCATGAATGGGACCACCCCCGACCCATTCCTACATGGGGCCTGGTCACAGGTCTCCCCTATTCTGTATGATAAAATACTGTTGAACTTTGAGCAGGCTTAGTTTGTGTGTGAAGTAAGATGCACTGTCTCTTGGCTGGGTTGTGGGTGTAGCTCAGCTGCACCCTGTGAGCTCATAGTGTCTGTCATGGTTTGGATACGTCCCTGAAGAATTCATGTTGGACAATTTAAGAATGTTCAGAAATGGATAGATTATGAGAGTTGTAACCTAATCCATGCATGAATACATTTGACAGATCAATAATTTGAATGGAGTACTGGATAGTAACTATAGGCATTTGGGGCATAGCTTGAAAAAGTAAGTGACAGGAAGAATGCTACTGGGAATTAAATTTTGCCTCTGGCTTCTTGCTCTCTGTCTCTACTTTCCTGACTACCAGGAGCTGAGTGGCTTCTTATGCCACACCCTTCCATCATGATATTCTGCATCACCTAGGTTTCATCACTTGTGTTCTCAAAACCTATGAATGGCTTCCAGTCTCATACAAACCCTTAATCTCAACCCAAGCCCTTAATATAGTCTGAATTGCACCCCTAGTCACACTATTACCATTTTCACTTCATCTCCTGCTTCTCTCCCCTCTCATTCACTCTTCTCTCTTCCTTACATGGATCAGTCATATGTCTGTTTTAGGTCCTTCTTTCTATCTCTTTTTCTTTAAAATTTATAACCACCCAAATTAACATTCTTTTTTCCTATTCTGTGAACTCTAGGAGGGTTAGCTGCAGGGGCAGGGGCAGGGTTATGGTTTGTTTTCTATTTTATTCTAGAATATAAACGAGTACCTGGAGCAAGCACAATAGGTGTTAACTTAATATTTGTCAGAATAATGAATACATGAATTGAATCCTAAATTTTTACTGACTACATTATTAACTCAGTGATATATGTTTCTCTGATAATGAGGCTCCAAATAAATGCATTAGCCACTTTTAATTATAATAAAAAAACTAAAAACCCATATCTAAAATGAAACCTGATAATTCTTTTAAAATACTTTAGGAGAAACTCATACAGAAATATCTCTTCTTATAAACAGATTAGATTCTAAAAAGTTAAGCAAAGATGCATATTTTGTCCCAAATGACCAAATTCATATTCACTATTTTAGCAGCCAGTAGAAAAAAATTCACTTCAGTTACACCATGTTAAGATTGTTTTCATCTATGAATTCTTAGTAAAGTAAGTTTAGAAGAAATTTCTACATAATTCTGTGTAGAATAATAATTTTATTCTATAAAAAACCTGTTAAATATATGTCAAATATGGAGAGCATAACTTAAAATATACAATGTTAACCTATTTTGTAGAACCTTACATATATGGGATAGCTATCTTCTACCTACACAGGAAGATATGGTAAAAAATAATCAGCAACAAACCAGGATTATGTTCCAACTATCTTCAACAGCTGTGTAAGTGGTCATTACTATGGATCATAGAGAAAATATTAAGATTGAATAACAGCAAATGTGGACCCCCACCCCCATGCAGGAACCCTGCCAGGGCCGACCCAGCAGCCATAAACTACCAATACATGCCTCAATTGAGGGGCCCTTCAGGCTGAACAGGGCACCTGCACCCAGGATCCCCCACTCCCTCCAGACACAAACTTCCCAGCATGGCATGTATAGTGACCCGACACAGCCCATTCCTGCCAGGACCAGGTATATTGGGCCCATACCTGCGGCCAAAGATCCCAGATTCCATTGTGCCATGCAGGAGGCCTGTTCCAGCCTGACATAAGACTGCAGGATACAGCAAAGCACCAGAGCAGCTGCACTTCTTCAATTCAACAAGCTGCCATGCACCCCAAACAGATTATAGATCAATGCTCTGGGACCTTGATCCATAACATACAGCAAAACAGAAGCAGCTTTCTGGAAGATGGTGAAGATCACAGGAGTAGAATCTGACCTGACCCTTTGACCTACAAGGAAGAAGCACTTCCAGACCTACCCACTTCCATCACAGAGAAACTCCATTCAAAGATTGAAAAGAATATAAAAAATGAGGAATAAAAATTCCACAACTCCCCTAACAAGGAACACACAGGGAACAAGATAAAAATCTGGAAAAAATTATCAATGATCTGATTACTAAAAGGAGCAATGAAATAAAAGAAGATTTAATAAAGGGACCAAATAAGAAAACTCAAGAGATGAAAAACTCTATTATCAAAGAAAAATACATGCTGAAAAAAGGAAATTACAGAGTTAAAATCTTCAGTCAGGCACACCAGAAAAATGATGGAATAAATTAATAATAGACTAACTGTGGGGAGTTAACAGGCCTGATGTAAAAGTACGTGCCTCTAAGCAGGTCAGTTCCTGGAAGGCTACTTAAAGGTCAATCCAGAGAAGATTGATTATCTTGTTTTTGTAGACTGACCGTCACCCGAACCCAGGTGCACATTCCTTCATGGTTGATACCCATCTTTCTTTGTGCATTCTCTTCTAGCTATTGATGGTGGTCTGGTAAATTGTAACCTGAAGTATGCGGAAAACTAAGGAATTTTTGCCTATATAAACTGCATGCACTGGCTAATAAAGAGAGACATCTTGAAGAAACCACGGTGGTCGTTTGTTGCTTCGCCGGTCGAACGCGACAACTAACCTCTATAGAAAACAGAACCTCAGCTCTCAAAAGAAGAAGTTCTGACAATCAAGATAGGCTGAGTAAGCTTGAGCACATGGATGACAACAAAGGAAAAAAACCTCACAGAACATGAGCAGAATTTTCAACATGTCTAGGATGAAATCAGAAGAAAGAATGAAAGAGTAATTGGGATACTGGAAAATAATGAAGCACAAACATTCTCAATGAAACAGTTAAAGAAAAAATTTCCCATGTTAAAATAGAAACAGATATACTCATTCAGGAAGCATCTAGGGAACCCAACAGGCAAAATCAATTGAGAGATACACTGAGACACATCATATTCAAAATGTATAACAGGGAAATCAAGGAAAGAATATTAAAAGCAGCAAGAGAGAAATGCCAAACATTTAGAGGCAAACCAATAAGGATCACAGCTGACTTTTCAGCTCAGATTTCAGAAGCAAGAATATCCTGGAAGGAGTCTTTCAATGTCTGAATGAACACAACCTGCAGCCAAGAACACTATACCCAGCAAAACTCAGCATCAAAACTGATGGAGAAATAAAAACACTTCATGATAAAATCAAACTTGCAGCATTCATGAACAGAAAACTACAAGTACAAAGAATCTTCAAAGATAAATTCCAGATAGTAGAACAAGAAAGCACTCCTTGGGGCTGGAGCAGTGGCTCGGCAGTTTCAGTGCTTGCCTGGCATGTGCAAGGACATGGATTCAAACCCCAGCACCTACATATACAACTAAGTCTCAGAGCAACGAAAACCACGTGGAAAAAGCTAAATAAAAATTGATTCTCTCTGTCTCTCTCTCTCTCTCTCTCTCTCTCACTGTTTTTCTCTCTTTAAAAAAAAAAAGAGATGA
Organism: Aplodontia rufa; assembly: GCA_004027875.1. Classification (NCBI taxonomy): domain Eukaryota; kingdom Metazoa; phylum Chordata; class Mammalia; order Rodentia; family Aplodontiidae; genus Aplodontia; species Aplodontia rufa. Next base: position 15,628 of record PVKS010019935.1, on the reverse strand, counting down.
GGTGGGGAAGAGGGCGTTCTGAAGGAAGACGGCTTCCCCTGTGGCTCTGTGACTGGATAGGAAATCCCCAATTCATTTCCAGTATTTCAAGGTCTGTTTCGCGGACTATCATCATGAAATCCCAGTGCTAATTTGCACAGTTGTTTTGAGGAGCAGAGACTTGGGAGAAGCAAGTGGAGGAATAGAGGGATTTTTTCCATCTGAGCAGGGATGCTGAAGCTCTGCTGTCTCTGTATACATTTGGCCTGAGAAGGGGGGAGGAGTCAAACACAGCCTATGAAGAGATCGCTATGCAGAAGCTGTACTTTATAAAGATAGCACAATTGCAGACACCCATCCAGCACATACACTGCATCTGGTGGTGAGAACAGTTTCTGGAAGCTCCCCACAGAGGAGCCTAGCAGAGCAGGCTGCTTGGTGGGAGAGTCAAGCAGGTGCCGCCATTAAAGCACCAGGAGGAAGCCACTCTCCCAAATGGGGACCAGGCCTCTCTGGGACTCCAGAACAGGCTCTGAAAGCTGCATCAGGAGACAGTCACAGACCACAGGCTGAACCAGGAAGAGAAGGCTTTGGACAGGTCCAGTCTACACTTCGCTTAGGGGGATTTGGGTTTGTGGAATAAAAGGGAACATTTCTCAGCCCTATCCTCCCCCACCCCAGCCGGAAGGATCATGTGACAAGTTAAACACTCTGAATCCTCTGTCCCAGCTCAAAATTCACAGGAGACAGCAACCACCAGCAGAGGGAGCATAGAAAACATCTCATCCACCCTGCTCATAAAGCTCATAAAGCCTTAAGACTTCTGACTTCTGGCAAAGATCAGCACTCAGGACATTCCAGAATCAGATCTTTTCACTGAAATCTACTCCTAGGAATCCCAGGAGTCTGAAGACATCCCAGTCCTCTTCGTGAGATCACATAATTACAGACTGAGAGACCATGCTATTGAAACCCAGATGCACAGTGCACATCTCCTCCCAAAGGGCTCAGAGCCACTCTTACAGACTATAGTTCCACGTTTTCATTAAGAATTTTTTTCTTATTTTGTATACATATATTTATTTTTTCTTCTTTTCATTATTATTTTCTTCTTTTCTCTCTTGTTCTCAATGTGTATTGGTGCCATAACTGGAAAAGTGGATCGGTTCATGGACATATAAAAATACTAGCTGTTTTTGTTTCCCTGTACTTTTGTTTTCTAGGTTTTTTTCTCCCCCCTGCCCCATTTTCATTTTGTTTCTTTGTTTGTATGTTTCTTTCTCATTTTCTTCTTTTCTCTCCATTCTTCTTTTCTGTCTTCTTCCCTCTTGTCTATCCTTGTCCTGTCTCCTGGGAAGAGGAATTCTAGTCAGTGCATTTAGTATTTGAAGTATATTGCACTTGACTTGCATAATTTATCTGTGCAAGCTTCTATCCTAATGTGATCACCCAAATCTTATTAACATCTCTTTTACATTCCTATATTTTTTCACAGCTATCTTTGCTTCCCCCAGGGTCTGTTCTTTCTTTTCCTTTCTTTTCTTTTCCTTTTTTTTTTTTCTCTTTCCATCAAGTTCTTTTTCTTTTGCCAGAAAATCCTTTACCTCCTCAACTTTCTCACTGTCACAAATGGTCAATATAATCTCGTCTCCAAATTTCACTTACATTCCCTTCTCACTCTGGGCCCCAATTAGTTTATACCTTTTCACCTCCCACCATTAAGGCTGAGTAACTATTACCTCCGTGAATGTCAATCTGAATAACAATTATATATTCTGAAGCCTGACATAGGTGATAGTCAAATACTATTGTCACCAAAAGTATTGATTAACACTACAATTAGTTTCATAGGTTGAATTAAAAAATGTACTATAGTCTCTTCTAAATAACCAATGTAATACTATTTATTGTAAGCTTTCATTATTCATATTGATAATCTTCTATTAGTGCATGAGATGTTGGAAATTTTAAGGGACATTAATAGTTCACAGAAAATGGTTTAGACTTCTGAACTCAACTTTTCTGACAATACCACAACCCAAGTAAGGGACTGGACAAAACTCCCAATTCAACAGCACAGTCCTTAAGAAAAACAACTAGGTAGAGATTACAGGTCAACAACTTGCATCAATTTATGGAGTGAGAAGAAGCCTGAGCAGAACTGCCTTCACCGGTGTGTGCCCAAGGACTCCAGTACCACCAGCAGGTAAGCTGGACACCTCCAAGACCCCCCACACCCAAATTCCACACACTTGTCACATACACCAGCCGGGTCCTAATAATGTGGGCCCATTACACCAGCAAGTATCCCAGACCCCAGCACAGCAAGTAGGCTGATCCATCTTGGCCCACCTCATCCATCTGAGACCTTAGCACCCATTGACAAACCTTAACCTATTAGCCTCAACAAGACAGCAGACAGCCCAGTAATCCCACCAGGTGCCAAGCCTGAGTCCTAGAATGTTAACCCAAAATCTGCAACAAAACAAGGCTCCAGGCAGAAAAAGTCTTTTAGTAGGAAGAAGTCATCAAAGAAGCAGTATCCGACCAAACCCTTGGTGTATGAGGAAAAAGAACCCCAAGTCTTGTCTTGTTTCCACAAAGGGATCTCCAATCAAATAAGCAAAAAGAAACTCTTCAAAGATGAGGAATCAAACTAGAAGAGGTTCACCTCAATCCCACAACTCCACCAGCAAGGAGGCAATATCCAGGGACCATGAGGAAAATCTAGAACAAATTATCAATGATCTGATAATGAAAAGGAACAATGAACTAAAAGAAGAGCTAATGAAGGGACTAAATGAGAAAACCCAAGAGTTGAGAAACTCTATCATTAAAGAAATCAATATACTCAAAAAGGAAGTAACAGATTTAAAATCTGCAGTCAAATAACATGAGAGAGACCATGAAAGAATTTAATAATAGACTAATTTCTGTAGAAAATAGAACCTCCACTATTGAAGAAAGAACTCTGATGGCGAGAACACACTGACCAAGCTTGAGCGTACTGATGACAAAAAAGAAAAACAACTCAGAGAACACGATCAGAATTTTTAAAATGTCTGGGATGAAATGAGAAGAAACAATATAAGGATAATTGGTATTCAAGAAGAAATTGAAACATGCATGAATGGTATGAAGGACATCCTCAAGGAAATTGTGAAAGAAAACTTTTCTCATATAAAAATAGAAACAGACATGTTCATCCAGGAAGCTTACAGGACACCCAAGAGGCCTAATCAAATGAGAAACTCACCAAGACACATCATATTCAAAATGTGCAACAGGGATACCAAGGAAACCATATTAAAAGCAGCGAGAGAGAAACATCAAATCCTATTCAGAGGTAAAACAATAAGAATTATCTGTGACTTTTCAACCCAGACTCTGGAGGCAAGAAGGTCTGGAAAGAAATCTTTCAATGTCTGAAATAATAACATGCAGCCAAGAATTCTATCCCTGGCAAAACTCAGCTTCAAATTTGATGGAGAAATAAGAACTTTCCATGATAAGACAAAACTGGCAGCATTCATAAACAGAAAACCACCCTTACAAAGAATTTTCAAGGAAACACTCCAGACAGAAGAACAAGTAATCAATACCCAAAACCCAAAAAAGAGGAAATTCAGTAAAAGTACCACCCATCAATAACCAACCAACACAACTACAGATCTAGCTACATAAGATTCAATGACTATGAACCAATTACACACTTCTACTTTAACACTGAATGTGAATGGTTTTAATGCACCACTCAAGAGACACAGACTTGCAGACTGGATCAAAAACAAAATACAATATGCTGCTTACAAGAAACCCACCTAATAGGCAATGACATCCACAAATTAAGGGTGAAAGGATAGAAAAAAAACCTACCATGTGTATGGCTCAAGAAAACAAGCTGGCATCACAGTACTTATATCTGACAAAGTAGATTTCAAACATAATTGATCAGAAGAGATAAAGAAGGTCATTACTTAGCACTAAAAGGAAACTTACACAGGAAGAAATAACCATAGTTAATATTTACTCTCCAGAAAACAGTGCTCCCAACTATGTGAATAAATTACTTCATGACATCAAACCACTCATGCACCTCAACACAATAATACTGGCAGACTTCAACACTCCTTTGTCACCATTAGACAGATCATCAAAACACAAAATCAATAGAGAAATCACCAGCCTAAATAACTCCATAAGTCAAATAGACTTAACAGACATATATAGACTATTCCACCCCAAGTTAGCAGAATATACCTTTTTCTCAGCAACACATGAATCCCTTTCCAAAATAGATCATATTCTGGTTCACAAAGATAATCTCAGCAAATATAAAAAAGTATATGTTATTCCATGTATCCTATCAGACCACAATGCAGTGACCCTAGTAATTAACAGTAAAAATCATAACAGAAAACACACATATTCATGGAGATTGAATAATACCCTATTAAATGAAGAATGGATCCAAGAAGACATAAGAGAAGAAATACAAAAATTCTTGGAAGAGAATGAAAATGAAGATACAACATATCAAAACCTCTGGGATATCTTGAAAGCATTCCTAAGGGGAAAATTTATAGCACTGAGTGCCCACATTAAAAATGAAGGGAGGAGTTGGAGCAGTGGCTCGGCGGTTGTGGCGCTTGCCTGGCATGCGCAAGTACACGGGTTCAAGCCTCAGCACCCATGTACACAACTGGGTGTCAGAGCAATGAAAGCCATGTGGAGAACTCAATAAAGTTGATTCTCTCTCGCTCTCTCTCTCTCTCTTTCCTCTCTCTCTCTCTCTCTCACTGTCCTTCTCTCTTTAAAAAAAAAGAAAAAAGAAAAGAAAAATGAAGAGAAATCCCAAATAAATAAGCTTATGCTCCATCTCAAAGCCCTTCAAAAGGAAGAAAAATATAAACCCAAAGCCATCAGAAGATAGGAAATAATCAAGATCAAAACTGAAATCAATGAAAATAAGAACATACACAAAAAAAAGCAATAAAAAGAATTGATGAAACAAAGAGCTGGTACTTTGAAAAAATAAAAAAGATAGATAGACCCCTAACCAATCTCACTAAAAGACAGAGAGAAAAGAAGCAAATCAATAAAATCTCCCATGAAAGGGAGTGATTACCACTGACCCCATGGAAATTCAACAAACTATAAAATCATATTTTGAAAATATATACTCCTCCAAATTAAATAATATGGAAGAAATGGATAAATTTCTAGATACATACAACATCCCTAAATTGACACAGGATGATATTGAATTCCTAAACAACCCAATAACAGGCACTGAAATCCATATAGCAATTAAAAGTCTACCAAAGACCTGATGGCTTCCCCACTGATTTTTACCACAATTTTGAGAAGGAATTAGCACCTCCTTATTAAGTTATTTCAAGAAATTGAAAAGGAGGGAATGCTATCATCCACTTTTTATGAAGCAACCATAACTCTGATATCAAAATCCAACAAGGACAGATAAAAAAAATGAAAACTACAGACCAATAAACCTGATGAATCTGGATGCAAAAATCCTTAATAAAATTCTAGCAAACCGTATTCAAAAACTTATTAAGAAAATAATCCATCCTGATCAAGTGGGCTTCCTTTCAAATATGCAGAGCTGGTTCAACACATGCAAAACAACGTAATTCACCACTTAAACAGAATCAAGGACAAAAATCATATGATGATCTCAATCAATGAAAATGTCTTTGATAAAACTCAGGAATAAGACAAGGCTGTCCTCTTTCACCACTTTTATTCATTACTATTCTTGAGACTGTAGCTGGACCACTAAGGCAAGAAAAAGAAATCAAAAGAAAAGTCTTAGGAAGAGAAGAAGTCAAACTCTCCTTTTTTGCTGACAATATGATCCTGCATCTGGAAGATCCAAAAAACTCCATCAGTAAACTGCTTGAAGTTTTAAACAGATTCAGCAAAGTGGCAGGCTACAGGATCAACATCCATGAATCAATAGCTTTCCATATACTAACAATAATAGGGCAGATGAAGAAATTAGGAAATCAGTCCCGTTCACAATATCCTCAAAAAGAATAAAATACTTGGGAATTAACCTTACAAGGGAAATTAAAGATCTCTATAATGAAAATTATTGGACATTGAAGAATGAAATCCAAGATGACCTAAAAGATGAAAAGATGTTATATGCTCTTGGTTAGTCAGAATTAACATAATAAAAATGGCCATTCTGCCAAAAGCTCTATACAGATTCAATGCAATCCCTATTAACATACCAATGTCATTTTTACAGCTATAGAAAAAGCAGTTCTCAAATTCATTTGAAACAATAAGAACCCAGAATAGCCAAAACATTACCAAGCAAGAAAGATGAAACACGCAGTTTTGCTATACTAGATCTAAAATTATACTATAGAGCTGTATTAACAAAGACAGCATAGCACTGGTATAAAGATAGGAAAGAAAACCAATGGAATAGAATAGAAGACCCTGAAACAAACCCACAAATCTTTAAGCATCTGATTTTTGACAAAGGGGGACAAAATTTTACATGGAGGAGAGACAGCCTCTTCAACAAATGGTGCTAGACAAACTGGACAGCCACTTGCAGAAAGTTGAAATTAGAGTCATACCTTTCTCCTTCCATGAGAATCAAATAAAAATGGATCAAGGAGTTAGGAATTAACCCAGCTACATTGCAACTGATGGAAGACAAATTAGGTCCAACACTTCAGAATTTGGGAGTAGGCAAAGACTTTCTCCACATATCTCTGAAAGTGAAGGAAGTAAGTAAAAAATCAGTGAATGGGATGCCATAAAGCTAAAAAGCTTTTGTACTGCCAAGGAAATAATCAAAATAGTCAAGGTGCTTCCTACAGAATGGGAGAGAATCATGGGCTATGATTCTTCTGACAGGGGTCTCATATCCAGAATCTACAAAATCCTCAAAAATCTTAACTTCAAAGACACAAAAGAACCCAATCAATAAATGTGCCAAAGAGCTAAATAGAAACTTCTCAGCAGAGGACATTGAACAAGCCAATGAATACATAAGAAATTGCTCTAAATCACTAGTAATCAGAGAAATGCAATGAAAACTACATTAATATTTTACTTCACACCAGATTGGGAAAAATGAAGAAAATAAACAATAATAGATGCTGGCAGGGTTGTGGATATATAGGTACACTAGCATACTGTTGGTGGAACTGCAGACTGGTACAGCCCCTCTGGAAAGCAGTGTGGAGAATCCTCAAAAAACTAGGGATGAACCCAACATATGATCCAGCTATTCCTCTCCTGGGTATTTTTCCAGGGAATTTAAAATCAGCACATTACAGCGACACAGCAAAATCAATGTTCATAACAGCTCAATTTACAATAGTTAAATTATGGAAATAACCTAGATGCCCCTCGCTGAATGAATGGATCCAAAAACTGTGATATATATATAGAAATAGAAATAATGATATTGCAGCCTTTGAAGGCAATGGATGGTTATGGAAGAAATCACCCAGAGAACCAAGGGTCAAATGTCTTCACTTATCTGTGGAGGCTAGAGCTAGACCCTGACCAGTGAGAAAGGAGGACTATTATCATGTTTTAAATCTGGATATGGATAAGGTGTAATGACATACAACCTAAGGCATTTGTAGAGATGGATTAGGAAGGAGGAGGAAGAGGGGAGGGATAAGGGGATAAGGGTAGGTAACTGGGGGGGCTCTAGGGAATAAGTCTAATTTTCAGAATATATATAATATTATTTCATTGGAAGCATGCTTGATTGTTCAACAAATAAATTTCTTAATAATAAAAAAAGAAAAGAAAGCTCTCCTAAAAACCCACAAACAGAGGAAATTCAATAAAAGTTTCCATTACCAAAAGATAACCAAAAAAGCACAGAACTCACTAATTAAACTAATGACTATGAACCCAACCACATAACCATCCTAACACTGAATGTGCATGGTCTTAATACACTAATCAAAAGACGTAGAATAGCAGATTGTATCAAAAAATAAAGTCCAACAATATGTTGGTTATGAGAGACCCAACTTACAGCCAAAGACATCCACAAATTGAGAGTGAAAGGATGGAAGAAATCTATCAGGTGTATGGCTCAAGATAGCAAGAAATGCGATACTCATAACTGACAAAGTAGATTTCAAACAAAAATTATTTAGAAAAGATAAAGAAGGCCAAACATCCTAGTAAAGAAACAATAAAACATGAAGTAATAACCATAGTAAATATATTCTCTCCAAAAACGAATGCTCCCAAGTATATATATGGAAAAATTATTCAAGGACATAAAACTATTTGTGGACCTCAACACAATAATACTGGGAGAATTTAATTTTCATCACCAATAGACAGATTATCAAAGCATAAATAAATAAAGAGATCTCCGATCTAAACAATTCCATAAATCAAATGGACATAATAGACATTTGTAGAATTCCACATCAAGTTAGCTGAGAATACCTTCTTCTCAGCAGCACATGGATCCTTCTAAAAATAGATTATATTCTAGTTCACAAAGGATATCTCAGCAAATATAAACAGTATATATTGTCCCGTTTATCTGATCAGACCGTGATACTATGACCCTAGCATTTAACAAGAAAAATCATATGAAAATACACATACATGGAGATAGAATACTAACCTATTAAATGAAGAATGGATCCAAGAAGACATGAGAGCAGAAATCAAGAAATTCTTGGAAAAGAAAGAGAATGAAGACACAATATGTCAAAATATTTGGGACACAATGAAATCATTCATATGGGGGAAATTTATAGCACTGAGTGCGTGCATTAAAAACAAAGAGAGATCTCAAAGAAATAAGCTTATGCTCCACCTCAAACCCCTACAAAGGAAGAACAATCTAAGACCAAAGCCAGCAGAAGACAGGAAATAATTAAAAGTGAGCCAAAATCAACGAAATTGAGAACAAACATGAAAGGAATTGATGAAACAAAGAGCTGATTCCTTGAAAAGATAAATAAAATTGACAGACTCCTTGCTAATTTCACAAAAAGAAGAAAATAACCAAAGTAAATTAACAAAATCACCAACAAATAGAGAGTGATCACCACTGACCCCATGGAAATCACATGGATTATAAGAACATATTTTGAAAAACTATACTCCTCTAAATTAGATAATCTGGAAGACATGGACAAATTTCTAGACACACACAACATCTCCAAATTAATGTAGGATGATATCGAAATCCTAACAGCCCAATAACAGGAACTAAAGTCCATATTGCAATTAAAATTCTTCCAAAGAAGAAGTCTCTGACCTGTTGGATTCCCTGCTCAGTTTTACAACCCCTACGAGGAAGAGCCAATACATCTCTTTATGAAGCTATTCCAAGAAACTGAAAAGGATGGAACTCTCCCAAACACTTCTTGTAAGGCAACCATAAATCTGTATGAAAACCCAACAAACACATTTCAAAAAAAGAAAATTACAGACCAATATCCATGATGAACATTGAAGTAAAAATTCTTAATAAAGTTCTAGCAAATCAAAATCAAATCATTCAAAATCACATCACAATCAAGTGGGCTTCATTCCAGGTATCCAAGGCTGTTCAACATATGCAAATCAATAAACATAATTCATCACTTAAACATAATTAAGGATAAAAACCATATGATCTTCTCAATTGATGGAGAAAAAGCCTTCAATAAAATCCAGCACCTATTTATGCTCAAAACTCTAGTAAAAGTAGGGATCAAAGGAACTTACCTAACTTTGTAAAGGCCACATTTGCCAAAGCCACAGCTAATATAATACTAAACTGAGAAAACTGAAACCATTTCCACTAAACTCAGGAACCATACACAGCTGCCCACTCTCACCACTTTAATTCAATATAGTCCTTGAAACCCTAGCCAGAGCAATCACGCAAGGGAAAGAAATCAAAGGGATAAGAATAGGAAGACAGGAAGTCCAACTATCCCTTTTTGCTGAAAATATGATCCTATATCTGGAAGATCCAAAGCATTCCACCAGAAAATACTTGATCTTATAAACAGATTTACTAAAGTAGCAAGCTACACCCATAAATCAAAAGTTTTCCTATACACTAACAGTAATAGGGCAGAAAAAGAAATCAGGAAATCTGTCCCATTCACAATATTTTCAAAAAGAATAAAATACAATGTTTTCTCTCCTATGTGAAAGCTAGAATACAATCAGAAACAGTCTGAAAGTTGGCTAAGCTAATAATAACCTCAACATGGGTGAATGCTGGGGGATGAAGGGAGGGGGGCAGGAAGAGGGTAGAAATAGGAAGGATATCAAGACAGCTGGAGGGAGGGAGTAGTGGGGTTATCAACCTAGTGGGGAACCTTCAACTTCCATGAGGAGCATAACTAACACAGGGGTAATGTAGGGGAAACATGGGATCAGGAGGAACCCAAAGTGGGGAGAAAATAGACTGGCATCAGCCTCGGCTTGCTCTGTCATTATGCACATGTTCATGATTGAGTGGCAACGATTCCCTCCTATATGTATGACTGTGTTGAATGAATAAAAAACATAAATAAATAAATAAATAAATAAATAAAAATAAAAAGGACTGGTTTTTTTAAAAAAAGAATAAAATACTTGGGAATTACTCTAACAAGGGAGAATTAAAGGACCTCTACGACAAAAATTATTGACCATTGAAGAAAAAACTGAAGAAGGCCTGGGAAGACAGAAGGATTTCCATGTTCTTGGTTAAGCAGAAATAATGTAATTAAAATGGCCATTCTGCTGAAAGTGCTATACAGACTCAGTGCAATCCCCATAAAGATATCAATGTCATTCTTTCCAGATATAGAAAAAGCAATTCTAAAATTCATTCAGAAAAAGAAGAAACCCAGAAGAGCCAAAACATTTCTAAGGAAGAAAGACAAAACAGGTGGTTTTGCAATACCAGATCTAAAACTACACTATAGAGATGTAGTATTAAAAACAGCATGGCACTGGTATACAAATAGGAATGAAGACCAATGGAATAGAACAGAAGACTCTGAGACATACCCACAAATCTTTAAACATCTGATCTTTTACAGAGGGGTTCAAAATATAACATGAAGGAAAAACAGCCTATTCAACAAATGGTGCTAGAAAAATGGACAGGTTTTTGCAGGAAGTTGAAATTAGATCCTTATTTCTCACTTTGCACAAAAATCAAATCTAAATGGATCAAGGAATTAGGAATTAAATTAGCTATTATACAACTGCTAGAAGAAAAATCAGGACCAACACTCCAGCATATGGGAGTTGGCAACGACTTCCTCAACAAGACTCCCAAAGCAAAAGAATTTAAAACAAGAATTAATGAGTGGATTGCCATTAAATAAAAAAGTTTTTGCTCAGCCAAGAAATTGATCAAAGCTGTCAAGAGAGAACCCATAGAATGGGAGATAATCATGAATGATTCCTCCAACACAAGACTAATATCCAAAATTTACAAAGAATTCAAAAAACTTAACATCAAAAACACAAATAATTCAAACAATAAATGGGCCAGAGGGGTTGAGGATTTAGCTCAGTAGCAGAGTGCTTGCCTAGCATGCACGGCCCTGAGTTCAGTCCTCAGCCCTGAAAAAATTAAAATTAAAAAAAAATAAATTGGCCAGAGAGCTAAACAGAAACTTCTCAACAGAGGAAATTGAGCAAGTCAATGAATACATGAAAATGTGTTCTAAATCAGTAGTAATCAGAGAAATACAAATCAAAAACTACATTAAGATTCCACCTCACTCCAGTCAGACTGGCAAAGATGATGAATGCAAACAGTAACAAATGGTGGAAGCGTTGTGGAGAGATAAGAACACTTGCACACTGTTGTTGGAACTGCATATTGGTCAGCCATTCTGGAAAGCATTGTGACGAATCCTCAAAACATTAGGGATTGATCCACCCTATGACCCAGCTATTCATTTTCTGGGTATTTTCCCAGAGTTGTTAGAATCAGCACATTACAGCAACACTCTAAGACCAATGTTCATAGTAGCTCAATTTACAATAGCTGAATTACGGAATCAATGAAGATTTCCCCCACTGGATGAATGGATCCAAAAGCTCTAGTATACGTATACAATGGAGTTCTACTCAGCTATTACAAACAATGCTATTGTGGCCTTAGAGGGCAAATGAGTGGCAATGGAAGAAATCATGCTCAGTGAAGTTTGCCAAACCCAAAGAATGAGGGCCAATGTTTTCCCTCATTTGTGGTGGTTAGGTCTAATCCAGACTTAGGTGTAAGGTAGTCAAACTAATGCATTGGACCCACCAAGGGCATAACAACACATAAAATATGTGAACCATAGATATGTACTAGAGGAGGGGAGAGGGGAGAAGGGAGAAATGGGGGATGGGAGAGGGAGAGAAGATAGGTCAGGATCTAGGGAGATAATTAATAATAGCACAATCTTTACCCCACACACACATACAAGTCAAATAATATTTATGCAATCATTTAAATCTAGAAAATTCATAATCTTGTACATATATGTATATGGACATTTATATTTGCTATAGAGGCACAATATAGAAGAATCAAGAGACTGGGTGCGGGCAATATGGGATTAACTGTGGTTTAGGATTAAATGCATTATCATGTTGTTAAAAAATCAAAGTTGAGTCCTGGAAGCATGATGGCGTTCTGAAAACAAAAGGCTTTCCCTGCACCTCCGCGATTGATCAGGATATCTCCAGGTTCTCACCAGTATTTTGAGGTGTGTTTGGGGGGAGTAGCATTGTGAATCACCAGTCCTAATCTTAGCAGTAGATTTGAGGAATAGAGACTTAGGAGCCACCAGGGGCTTTGTTCTGATCTGTCTCCGCTGCCGCGGCTGCCACGGCAGCAGCAGCCACCCCGCTGGCCTGCATTTGCACTCACCCACCTACACTCCCTCCCGCTGGAGTCACATCTGCAAAGAAAAACCCGCACAGCTTTAAAGTCAGCGTTTTGGCAAGGACCCCTCCCGGACCTGCGTTCTGTCTGGCGGCAGGATCAGTGACTGGAAATAGCGTTCAAACAAGCACAGAGCAGTGGTTTGCGCGGAAGAGGCGGGGCAGGAACGGCAAGGGCGAGGAAGTCGGGCAAGCATCCATACTTTATCTGCTTGCTAGTTTCCACACTCCCAGCCCACCTGATCAGGGCAAGACCGCTTTGGGACTGCAAAGCAAACTCTAAAAACTCCGTCAGGAAGCAACGGAGATCAAAGGTGGAAACAGGACCAGAAGGCTTGGCTGAAGCCCTAAAGAAATTGTGGGAACAGCGAGGGAAGAGGAGCATCCATCTTTAAAACCACACTCCCTGTCCTGGACCCGCCTCCCCCGGGTCTGCAAAACAGGCTCATAAAACTGTGCCTGGATCCAGCAGCTGAACACAGGCAGATTCAGCAGAAGGTGGGGGTCTGGGGCCTGAATCCTCCTCTCATAAAGGATCTGGGATGAGGAGTAATGGTGTTCAAGGCTCTATCCTCCCACCATAGACAGAAGGTCTTTCACAGGGTGGAAAAGCCAACCCCCACCTCTGGAATCACAGAAGTCATTTTTGACAACTACCAGAAGATGGAGCTCTGATAACATATCTTCTGACTTACAGATCCCCTGAATCCAGCTTCAAAAAAAGTTAAAACTGGTCATATCCAGCCAGAAATAGAAGATCCATTACCTGAAAGGATGAGAGACAATCATAATATCAATACTTCCAGGGTTTTCCTATTAAGTATTATTTTCCTCCCCCCCCTTTTTTTTCGACTTCATTTTCTAGGTGTGTACTAAGGCGATAACTAGTGGAGTTTACTGGTTCTCCAATATATAAAAACTCTAGCAGTTTTTACTTTTCTGTTATGCTAACATCGAAGAGCAGTTAACCCCTACCCCTCCCTTTTTTTTCTTTTTTCTTTTTCTTTCCCTTTTCTTTTTTCCCTTATCCTCTTAGAGGGATAATTAACAATAGTAGTTCTTCTTAGTTTGGTAGCCTGTTTTTAAGGTTTCTTTCTCTTTTCCTTTTTTTCCTATTTAGCATATCTCTGACTCACTCTTACCCATCCATCCTAGCCCTGTTCTCATTCTTGAGAAGAAGGAATCTGGTCAGTGCATAAAGTAACTGAAATATTTTATGCCTAAAAAGCATAATTCTCAGGGAACACTTCTTCCCTTAAATTTTAGCAATAACCCAATCTTGCCAATAACCCTTTTACCCTTCCTATATTAGGCCACAGCTATCCTAGCTTCCCCTTGGATCTGTATCTTCTTTTCTATTTCTTTCTTCCCTGCTTTATTTCAAAGTTAGTAAATTTTTTCTGTTCAATTTCCTTTTCTCTTCAAATGTTTTCTCCTTAGCATTGTCTTGTTCTTTCTACAGCAAAATCTTTAACTCCTTCACTTTCTCACTGTACATAATTGGTATACATAAACCTCTGTCTTAATTTTACCGGCAGTAGCCCCCCCCAACTCCAAATTAGTTAACTCAATTTCACCCCCCATTATTAAGACTGTGTAAATATTACTGCGTTAATTGTTAATCTGAGTAACACGTATTTGTTCCTGAATTCTGTCATAGGTAATAGTAATTTTCTAATATCACCAAAAGCATTGATTATTACTTACATTAGTTGCATAGGCCAAAATTGATAGTCCATTACAGTGGATGCTAAATAACTAATTTACTACTGTTTATTGTAAGCTTTGATTGTACATATTGCTAATTTACTTCTAGCGCATGAGGTGTTGGAATTCTGTAAGGGCAAATAATAGTTCAGAATAAAGGGGGTTGTCTTTTGAAATCAACTCTCCTGACAAAACCCCATCTCAAATAAGGGTTGGAATGGATCTCCCAACCCAACAGCTTAGTCCGTAAGGCAGAAGACAGGAAAAAGAACCACAGAACCTGTAGTGCTCCCACAAAAGGCTCACCTGGTAAATAAGAGAGAAGAATCTCTTCAAGCATGAGAAATAAAACTCGAAGAGGTTCATAACAATCCCAAAACTCCCCTGATAAGGGGGCTATGGCCAGGGACTGGGATGAAAATCTAGAACAATATATCAATGAGCTGACAACAAAAAGGATCATCGACTTAAAAGAAGAGATAATGAAGGGAATAACAGAGAAAATCCAAGATTTGAAAGACTCGATTATTACAGTAATAGATTCTCTCAAAAAGGAAATTACAGACCTCAAATCTGTAGTCAATGACATGAAAGGGACCATGCAAGAATTTAATAATAGATTAACTTCAGTAGAAAATAGAAACTCTGCCAATGAAGAAAGAACCTCCAAAAATGAAGACAGATTGACCAAGCTAGAGCTCACAGACATCAAAAAGGAAAAAAAACTGAATGACCATGACCAGTATTTCAAGAATGCCTGGGATGAAATGAAGAGAAACAATCTGAGAATAATTGGAATACTGGAAGAAATTGAGACACATATCAATGGTATGAGAAATATTCTCAAAGAGATCGTGAAAGAAAATTTCTCTCACATAAAAATAGAATCTGACATGCTCATCCAGGAAGCTTACAGGACACCCAATAGGCCTAAACAAAAGAGAAACTCACCAAGACACATCATATTCAAAATGTACAACAGAGATACCAAAGAAACTATATTAAAAGCAGCAAGGGAGAAACGCCAAAT
>PVKS010019934.1:0-37648 GCA_004027875.1 Aplodontia rufa | reverse complement strand
CTGCTGTGCTGTGCTATTGGTTGCTGTGCTGTGCTATTGGCTGCTGTGCTGCGCTATTATTGGCTGCTGTGCCGCGCTGTTGGCTCTTGTGCTGCGCTATTACTGGCTGTTGTGCCTTGCTATTGGCTGCTGTGCTGTGCTCTTATTGGCTGCTGTGCCTTCTAGTTGCTGCTGTGCTGTGCTATGGGCTGCTGTGCTGTGCTATTGGCTGCTGTGCTGTGCTATTATTGGCTGCTGTGCTGCGCTATTATTGGCTGCTGTGAGGAACGCCACGCCGTGTTAAGCTGAAGGTCGAAACGAAGTGAGTAGATGTGGAAATGCAGGTCCCTGGGTCTGTTTGGTTTGGACCAAAACAATGGTTTCCAAAACTGAGACAAGGGTTTTGGTGTAAGCAGTTTACTGGGGAGATGTTCGAAGGACACTTGGTGAAAGAATGTGACGGGGAGACAGGGAACAGGGAAAGTCCACAAAGGGAACATTGAAGGCCACTCTGGGTCCGAGCATTCTTCAAAGATGTCCCAAAAAAGAGAGGCGTGCCTCAGAGCCCTCTGTACAGGAGGAAGCTGGTTCTTTGTCCTTCCTTGGTTGAGGGTTGCTCCTGGCACATCAGTACTTTATCCCTTCTGGCCTGTGTTGTGTTTGGGCAGTGGGGCACAGATGCTTAAGGTTGGAATCTGTTGGTAAGTGTGGAACTGTTTCCTGAAGACTTCTGAGGGAGGCCAGGGGGATGTGAGATGGTTATTGACAGCATCTGCTATACCCAAGTTATCGCCTGCTTTGTAAGGTTACTGTTTCCACTCCTGTTGGCAGAAAATCAGCTCTTTTCCTTTGGGGTTGCACTAGCTACTTTGTTCCCAATCATATATGATCAAAAGTATCATGTGATGCATTTTTAAGGGCCGTGCCTTAGACATGAATTCTAGAGTCATCTATTTATCTTGCTTTGCAGGCAAAAAATAGTTTTGATAAAATGTAAACTATAGGTATAGGATTAAGTGCAGACAGAGCACTTTCAGGGCCAAACTGGAGTTTGAAAGTCTTTGTGATTAGAACCCACCACTGGTGACCTGTGAAAATGGTCTCGGTCAAATCTAGTCCTCCTTGCTTAAACAACCTGATAGCCCATCATGGGAAAAAGACCACAATTAGCTGAAAACCAGATACCTTATTTTAATAAACATCTATTAAATCTTTATTGTGTCTTAAGATAAAGAATATGCTGAAGATGATTCTAAAAGTAGAGTCCTAAACCTCAGAGCTGCCAGGAATAGTGCACTGCACATTATGAATTTGTGTAGGTGATAGGAACATGGACTCAGGTTCCATTGCTTGCAAGCCTGCCTTGGAAAGGCTGCTTTGCATCTCTGTGTCTTACTTTACTTACATCATAAAATTCTAAGACTTCAGCGACTGAATATATGCAAAGCTCATGAAACAGTCCCTGGCACATGGCAAACAATAGGAACATTTTAGCTATTAACTGCAAGTTCCCCCTCCCACCATTATCAAGACTCAGTGGTTGGTGCTTGCCTGGCATGTGCGAGTATGCAGGTTTGAACCCCAGCACTGTGTACACAACGAAGTTTCAGAGCAATGAAGGCCATATGAAAAACTGAATAAAATTGATTCTCTCTCTCACTATCCCTCTCTCTTTAAAAAAAAAGGAATAATCTCCTTTGCTTAAAGTCAACTAATTTAGATGTTTACCACATCTAGAAAATACTTTACAGCAACACCAATGATGGTGTTTGACTAAGCAACTGGGCACCATAGCCTTGCCACGTTGACACTAGTAACTTCAAAACTATTAACATTTAAAAACCTTTAAATTTGAAAAGGAAGATCCAGAATTCTAACTTTTTTTTTTCGAAAAATGGAAAGATTTGGCAACACAGTCCTTCAAGTCCTCTAGATGAGTAATGGACATCTGCATCATGTCAAGCTCCTCCCTCTTCCTGGGCATCCGGGCTTGGATCCTGAACCCTGTGGGAGAATAGGGAAGCCTGAGTTTAGGAAGGGAAGACTTTTTTGATGGAGGACATTAAGATATAAGCCGAGGGGGTGCTGGAGTGGTGGCTTGGCGGTTAAGGCACTTGCCTGGCATGGGCGAGTACGTGAGTTCAAACCCCAGCACCACATACACAGCAAAGTCTCAGAGCAACGAAGGCCACATGAAAAACTAAAAATTGTTTCTTTCTCTCTCTCTCTCTCTCTGTCCCTCTCTCTTAAAAAAAATATATATACATATATATACATGTATATGTATATATATGTATACATATACATGTGTGTATATATATATACGTATATATATATATATATACGCCAAGGAAAGATTCCTAAAGTGTTGCAGTTACAAGAAAAGAGCTTCTAGATCTTCCATGTCAGTAATTTATCTGTGGAAGCTGTTTGAGCACAGAGGAGGCGGCAACGCTAAGAGTGGAAGAGTGGGTAGGACCTGGTTCTTTTGAATATTTTACCTGAGAGACTCTATGTTTAATCTGTTTACTGTTTTGACTACTCAGATGCTTGAAAACCACTCCTCAAGACCTGTATGGCCATTTCATAATTGAAGAACCAAAGCCTCGGTTCTTTTTTTTTTTGTCGTTACTGGTAATAGAAATCCTTTGAGCAGTCTTCAGCTGGGAATCACGTAATCACAGGAAACATTCATCTGTCCAGAAATAATGGAAAGAGTGAGACTAGGATCAGAGGATCATCAAAGAAACTACATTGTTATCCACTGTGTCAGTCAACACTGTAACAAAAGACCTTTGGTAATCAATTTAAAAGTGGAAAGGTTTATTTCTGGCCACAGTTTTGGAGATTTTAGTCCAGTTTCAGTTAGACCTGTTTGCTTTTGGGCTTGTGGTGAGGCAGCACATTATGGCAGGGAGCAAGCTGCTCACCCCATGGTGGTCAGGAAGCAAAATGAGGGGCAGAGACTGGAGGACCATGATCCCTTGTGAGGGCGTTACCCCAGTGACCTAACTTCCTCCCACGAGGCCCTGCTTCTCAAAGGCCCACCAGCTCTAAGCAGCACGACAGGCTGGGAGTCATGCCTTGAACACATGAGCTTTTAGGGGACAGTTATCTAAACCACAGCATCCGTGTTGCAGTAATCATGGCCTGGATAGGACAGTGGCTCTGAAATGAAGGAGAATGAAGAATAGTCAGAAACAGACTGGACGAAGCTAAGACAGGCGTTGCAGAGGCACAGGAACCTCTAAGGTGTCAAGCCTGTGGGCCGGGGAAAGAATGCCAATTTGAAGTCCAGTTGAAAGGTCAGCATCTTTAACATCACTTACTGCATTTGGAGCTCCAAGTGTTTTTTAAAAATTATTTTTTTGTTTTTCAGCTGCACTTGACTGACTTCACCCCTCCTGAATTCATTTAAATAAATCAATGTTTTATGTTAGCTTTAAGACTTTGTTGACAGCAGGTGCAGGGTAAACTGAAAGGAATGACTGAAAATTCAGTAATCTTACAAATGGATAATTTTTATTTATATTTTAGATTCTAAAAGACTTATGTAAAGACTTCTGAGCCTTAAAGCTTATAGACAAAAGATATATTTTAAACATGTAGTAAAGTAAGCATGTATCATGTTACATTAATTAAATTTTTGTTAAAGAAAATGCTTGAAATAAATAATGAATTTTTAACCTCTGCTATGAATTCTCTACAAGTAGTTTTAATCAACCTCAATATGAATGCCTTTTTAAATATGTGTAAACTAGCACATAGCATAGTGCCCCAAGGTAAGCTGTTTAATTTTACTATAATTTTCCTTCTCAGCTAATATTTCCTTAATTGAACTTGTTTAGAAGTGTCCTCAGTCTAAATTAAACTCTGACCTATCTCTTCCTAAGGTAATCCTCAGGTATTCCCTGTCAAAACACTCATATATATCCTCCCTGAGTATCCTCTTTATCTCTAATATAATCAATCTAAAGTGACTGCTGACCTGAATGGCCACATCCTCTCTGGTACATTGTGTATAATATTTTGTATATATAACTATAGAGTCTAGAGTTCTATACAACAACGTTCAAAAAAGGTATAAACTGTAAGACCAGTTTAAAAAAAATCAGAAAAACAAGAAGCAGAGGTGACAAGGATGAATAAAGTAGAAAGACTGAGGAATGAAAATTGAATTTTAGGAAACATGTATAGTTAGGGGTAGAAGAAGGAAAATTCAGCCACTCAAAGAAATAAAGAAGAGATATATAGATAATCCCAAGAACCATGAGAACCCTCTTGTTTTAATCCATTTTGGTTACTACTTAATAAAATACCATGAACTGAGTAACGTTAAAAAATAGAAATTTATTTCTCACGGTTATGGAGGTTGGGAAATCTAGGATCAAGGCATCAACGGATTTAGTGTCTGGTAGGCTGGTGAGGGCTGCTTACATGTTGATAGATGGCCATTGCTATGGTTTGGATACTAGAAGTCCCACAAAAGCTCTGCGTGAGACAATGCAAGAAGGCTTAGAGGAGAGAAATGATTGAGTTATGACAGCTTCAACCCAGTCAGTGAATTGATCCTCTCAGGGATTGACTGAGTGGTAAGTGGAGGCAGATAGGGTATGGCTGGAGGAGGTGGGTCGCTGGGGGTGAGCCTTTGGGGTATATATTTTGTATCTGGCCTGTGGAGTCTGCTTCCTGATCATCATGTGAGCCGCTTCCCTTCATCACACTCTTCCTCCATGATGTTTATGTCAAGCCTGAAGGAATGGAGCCAGCCTTCTATGGACTGAGGCCTCTGAAAATGTGTGCCTCCTTAAAATTGTTCTTGTCAAGGGCTGAATGTTTTCTCTTATCTGTGGAAGCTAGAATACGTCTGGAAGCAGTATGTTAGATGGCTAAGTTAATAATAACTTCAAATTGTATGATTCTTAATGCAACAGGGGGATGATTCCCTAGGATACTTGGAGGCGTAGGGTGGGGGAAGGATAGGGGGAGGGCTTAGGAAGAATACCTAGGAGACTGGAGGGTGGGAATATGGGGGAATCATCTCAGAAGGAGATCTCTGACCTCCACAAGATATCCATTTAACTCGAGTTCTTCTGGGGGAAACAGCAATATGGGGAACCCAAGCTGGGCATCCATGACATGGCATTAGCCTTGGATAACTGAGTATATATACATTTGCTCTTGAATGTTTGATAATGTTTACCCCTCAATTGTAACTCCATATCCATCTAATAAAAAAAAGGGAAAAAATAAAAAATAAAATTGTTCTTGTCAGGTCTTTTTAGTCACAGCAGTGAAAAAGCTGATTAAAATAGCCATTTTCTCACTGGGTCCTCACGTGACTGCGGGACAAGAGAGCTCCCTGGGGTTGCTTTTATAAGGACACTAATTCCATTAATGAGACCCCAGGAACTAATCACTTCCTAAAGGACCACCTCCTAATACCTTGGGGGTTAGTATTCCAGCAGAATTTGGTCGGGGGAGGCACTGGGGTTGGGGACACAGCCATTCCACTGGTATCTGAGAAACCAAAGAAGAGCTTTTGAAGACAGGGTAAAGTGGATAGTGATGAACCAGGTCAGAAGCAGCAGATCAGAGTGCTAAACAAACCATTGAGCTCAGGCAGGAAGTGTTTGGTCCTGATGCATAGAGAGCAGTTTCAGGAGGGAGGGAGTGGGAGCACAGAGGAGAAGGAGTAAAGACAAGCTTCAATCCATAGAACACTTTATCACCTTTAGCTAAGAGCTCACAGATGACTCCTTTGAAACGCTTCATTTACTTCAATTAATGACAAACTATTAGTGTCTGTAAATCATACCCAAAACAATGACTTCATGTTGTTTTTTTAATTACCCAAGGCAGGAGCTCATTAGCTCAAGAGTGCACACTAATGATCAGCCCAAATAGTTGCAGTTGAGGTGTTATTAAAATAACTTGGATTAACAACCCCTTCAACATGGGTTTATAGAGACAGCGGAAGCTCCCAACTACTGAAACAGGATTTTTGTCTCTAGATCTAGGAATCTTATTACTCTAAGACTGACAGAAAAATTTTAAAAAGGAAACAAGTCATGGAGTTTCCAGCAATTCTGTAAATTGTATACAATACTAAATAGTAACAGTCTCCATAGGAATATTCTAGAAATTATCTTTGGGGTTCCATCACTATTCCTTCCATTACAGCCTTCTGTTGCATCTGAAATTGGCCATTTTATACTTACTTACTTCATTTGGCATGGGCTTTTCTCTGGTTGTCTGCTTTCCTGCCTGTCCTTGCTAAGTCTCCTTGGTTCCTTTTTCACTGAGAATCCCTTAAATGCTGCTTTTTCCATGCTAGTACAGTCACAGCTTTCTTCTTTATGCCCTTTCCTGGAAAATTGCATAGTGTCCTTCACAGATATCTCAAAGTCAGTGGATTATGTGCCTGGTTCCTTCTTTCTTAACGTCATATCCATATTCCCAGCTGCCCACTGAACAACTCTTCTGGGAGGTTTTGCATCCAACTTGAATTCAGTAAGTCCAAAACCAAGTTCACAGCCTCCCTACCCAATGCTTTACTTCACTCCAAACCTGTTCTACTTCACTGCAAACCTGTTCATGACTTCGACACCTACCCCACCAACTGGGCTAGAAACCTCAGAGTAATCATGGTGCTTTTCCCTTCCCACCTGCATATCCAGTTTATCTGTGAAGCATGACCATTCTAGTCTTCGACATTTTCTATATCTGTCTTTCATCTGTATATTTATCTATCCATACATCTGATCTTTCTAATCTATTCATTCAACAAATGAGTCTAGTTTGCACGAGGCACTGGGATAATTACACATATATTATATTAAGTTATATATATATAATGATAGCTGTATGCAGTGCTAGGAAGAACAATAAAATCAGTAAGTGCATAAAAAGTGATGGGGGGATTTGTCATTTTAGATTAGAGAAGAGCTTTCTGCTGAAGTCACAAATAAAGAGATATCTAAAGCAAGTGAGGGAATAAAACCCACGGTATCTGGACATAACTGCTTCTGCATTTTTATTGACCTTCCTGGGAACAGTCTTCACCAATGCTGAGTTTGATCTCAGCATGACCTCTCACTCCTTTCCTGCCCTGGAACATCCACATGGGGTCCAGAATTCTTCATAGTTTTCTGATATGCCACCCTTTTTTGTTTCCTTAGACATTCTGTGGTATGTGTGTGTGTGTGTGTGTGTGTGTGTGTGTGTGTGTTATTCCTTTTGTCTGAAATGCCCCTTCATCAACACTTCTGCTGAGACAACCCTCAGTTATCTTCTCATATCCTTGAAAATTGCCTTAAACCATTTCTCAAACAAGGATATTGCCAACAGACAGAGAGCAGGGACTTCTCGAGTAGCCGTAGCCGTAGCCGGGCTTTGTTCCTGATTACTCATAAATTTGCATACATAGTGATACTTCGATGTGAGATTTCTATTGTAACATCCACCTGGAAGTAAGTTTGAGGAGGTGACAATCTTCTACTCTGGTAATTGTTAATTCACCAAATTAGCTTAGGTAGGTTTGCAACACTGAAATATTAGTATCCATGTCCTATACGAGCACAATCAAAATATTTTTCAGATTACAGTTTCAGGTATAAAAGCATTTTTTTTTGGTCAGGATTCTTGTCTACACAGGATCAGTTACGGTTGAGGATATGACAGACAATATAAGGCGAAGAGTTCATTAATCAGCACTAAGCCACATCTTTTCTGATTTCCTTTGTAAGATGACACAAACACAACCTATCCCAGGGGTTAGAATTACAGATCGAGTGAGGCAGGTTGGCAACTGAACAGTGACAAGGACATGCCTCATAAGATTCACGAATAGTAAAATAAATCCATGGGTTCTGATATCACTGAGCGTGGAATGCCCCTGAGTGCCATTTTGCTTTGCTCTACATGTTACTGAAAGACAAAATTTGATTTGCAGAGGGTAATGAATTTGGAATTGGTATTTAATTTTCCTGAGATGGCATTTGAGAGCATGGTGAGTAAAGATGGGTGCAGAGCCTGTGAATGGCCTACAGCCACTCCACAGGAGATGCGTGCCTCCACTCTCACGCACTTGTCCCCAGTCAGCAGGCCCATCTTGAAGAGGTCTCCCCGGCTGCTCAGAACAAAGAGTTGCACAATTTGTCACTACTCACACAGCTGGTGGCTTCCTCTTCTGATTCTCAGCAATGTCCTTGAAACCTGCTGAGATGTCCCACAGTGTTGCAAAACCAATTGTCCAGAGCTGAACACATCATTCCTCCCACTCAAACCCTCTCTTCTTTCTGTGTTTCCCATTTCAGGCAGTGATAGCACCATCTGTCCAGATGCACATGCCAGAAACCTGGGGTTTCTTTGACCCTTCCTACTTCGGGCAAGTTGCATCCAACTGACCTTAGATTATATTGATTTTTAACTCCAAAATAATTCTTGGGATATGTCCACTTCATGGTGCCCCATAGGTAAAACCTCAGTCCAGGTTGCCACTATATACCTGTGTGGTCTAATATTACCTGGTCTCCTTGCAACCTCTTCCTATTGGATATCATTTGAAATTAAAAAAACAAAACATATATTTCGTTTTTGTCAAAAGAGAGAGAAAGAGTGAGAGAGAAAGACAGAGTCAATTTTATTTTTTTCATCTGGTTTTTGTTTTTCTTCCACTTAATTGTGTACATGGAGCTGGGGATCAAACCAGGGTCCTCGTGCATACCAGACAAGTATTCTTCTGCTGAGCCACCTCTCCAGACTCACATATACTTCTTTTTTTAAATTTTTTTTAAAGAGATGGACAGTGAGAGAGAGGGAGATAGACACAGAGAGAATTAGTTTTTATTTAGTTTTGCATGTGGCTTTCGTTGCTCTGACACTTAGTTGTGTATGTGGGTGCTGGGATTTGAACCTGCATACTCATGCATGCTTCACAAATGCTGTAATAGCTGAACTACCACTCCAGCCCCACATATACTTCTTTTATATCTATATTTCATTCTTTACCCTTTCACATGCAATCATGTATAGCAATGTCTACAAAAAATAGCTACTAAGAAGAATGGGAAGAATGGGATCTTAAAAACCCAAAACCTAAGCTGTGGCGTCAAGTTATTTCATGGCTCGTGAAATGCCTGGGATGAATCTGTGTAGTGAAGCTGGTTAGCAGTTCTCTAGGTTTATCTAAGGTGGTAGTGGTTCACTACAGTTCAATATCAATGGGGATCATTCTGTGTCCTGTGCTGACTGAGACTTCCAGGACTGGAATGGAGATGGCAGAAATTTCCAGGTTTGTTGGTAGAAGTCCACCATCTGCCTTTCTGCTCTCTGAGTTAGGGTTGCCCATCATCCATCCATTCAGCCTGCCCTTCCTTCCAAGTCACTCCTGGTCCCGCATAGGAAGTACTTGTGGTTATCCTACCACTGCGTGAGAATGAGTTGAAGATCCTGGTTGGAAGCCTGGAGTTCATGGTAGTTCAGTTATGGTTAAATTATGACATTACAGGGTACATTTCAGAAATCGTTGCTTGGTGCTCATTGCTTCAAGTGAGGTGAGAACATAAATTCTTGATTTGGTACCCAAAACTATCAGTAGTTTGAGAAATAGGTTATGGAAAACTTGTCTAGATCAGAAATAATAGTAGCAGAAAAGATTTTACCCCAAACTGAAAATATAATCTCCCATCCCTCTCCAACCACAGTGCTTGGTGGAAAGAGAAAAGTGAGAGAGGTGTGTGTATGGACTAGAAGGCCTGTGCTCAGTCCCTTGGAAGCATGCAGGTAGGCAAAAGGACCCCACAATGAAACTGCTGCAGAACAGATGGAGGTAGAACAAGCAAAAGTACCTCTTGAAGACACTTGGGCGCCATGTAGAGGCTGATGGATCCTCTGATTATAAATGATGGAAAGCCCCAAATGTTTTTCTTCTCTCAGGGAGTTTTCAATTTAGTGCTAAACAAATCAAGCTGTAGTCTTGGAATCATGGGTCTGAGACGGGGTGGGAGAAGAGGAGCAGCTAGAAGGCTTTCCTGGCTCTCCAAGGCCCACCTAGTCATTGATTAGCTCAGCCTTCCAGGCCCTCAGTAAGGGCAGTACAACTGGGGCTTTTTCTTAGCCCCCAGCGGTTTGCCTCACCCACCTCCTCCCTTCTGTTGTGTAGCCCCTAGGGAGGTGTGGATTCCTCCGTTAAAATATCACTGCAGAAATGACTCACTATTATTGTGGGAAGCTGTGTATCTCAACTGTGTGTCAGAAAAAAAAAAAAGTAAGCAACTGTTACGATTATGTTTATAGAGGGAAGAGAATAATCTGATGAAAAAAATTTAATGGCACTGGGGCTTAACATTTTCACTGCCAGTTTAGAATCAACATGGTTCTTTATATTATCTCCTAGAGCTGAGGTATATTCGTTGTGAGATGACGTGAACATTTTCAGTTAGGGTCAAATTGTGGGGATAGTGAATACAAACAGATCTCCAAGTCTTTCCATGGATTCTGATTTAAATAATTTCCTGACCTTGCCCAAAACAATTCTTTTTTTTTTTATTTTTTTAAGAGAGAGGGACAGTGAGAGAGAATCAATTTCTATTTAATTTTTCATGTAACTTTAATTGCTCCAACACTTTGTTGTGTACATGGTGCTGGGGTTTGTGCCTGCATCTTCACGCATGACAGGTAAGCACCAAACAGCTGAGTCACCGCTCTAGCCCCTGCCCAAACAATTCTTAAATCTATGCATCTTTTAATATTCTTACTAAATTATAAAATATTGAAGATAACTTGGTAGGTAATATTATCTACAAGTGTGAAATAAATAATAACTACTTCTTGTTTAAAAATCACTGTTTATGGGGCTGGAATGGTGGCTCAGCAGTTACGGAGCTTGCCTGTCATGTGTGAGCATGTGAATTTGAACCACAGCACCATATACACAATGAAGTGTTGGAAAGCCACGTGAAAAACTAAACAAAATTAATTTTCTCTCTCTCTCTATCTCTCTCTCTCTCCCACTGTCCCTCTCTTTTTTTAAAAAAAAATTACTGTGTATATATAACTATATGTGTATGTTCATGTGAACATATATATATATAGATACAGATATATGTAATTTTTGCTTTAGTGACAGAACTAAAGATGTGCAAAATTGTAAGCTAAATATGTATGTAGTATTGTAAACATTTCTCTACAAAATCACTTCCTTTTTTTGTGGATCCCAAATATGAAACTGCTGATCTGTTTTTCTTAAATTCTCACTTTAGCAAGTCCCTATCACTGCATCTCTAGTAAGTAGCAGGGTGTTCCACCAGGGAAGGCCCTGAGCCTTGGTGTCCCACTGCTTCATGCACCTGGATTAAACATCCTAGTAGAACAATATATAGGGATTTTTTTTTCTCCCAAAAGAAACATAGCTTAAGATGGGAAGGGAAATAAAAACAAAATAAAAAAACAAAAACAAAAAAAGCCAAGCAGAGATCTTTTAAGCAATTTGAATCAGTTATGGAAGTTTGGAGGCATGCATTATCAAAAAAAAAAAAAAAAGAGAGAGAGAGAGAGAGAGAGATTAAAATGAAAGCCAGTGTGAATTGCTGGAGACAGTGCAAGCTAAGGAAAGGACATTGGAAGAAGTAAACCTGGTATTCCGTAGCACAATTTAATCAAAATTAGTCATGCAAATAGCATGCATTTTTTGCTAATGATATTCTCAAGAATACAAAGTAAACTTATTTTACCTACATTTTGACTGAGAAATGAAGATATTAGCAGGGAGTTATGAGAAGCAGCTGGCATTAAAAGCAAATGAATTTTTAATTTTTCTTTGTTATAGTTCTGTTGTTAAAAGAGCAATGCTTTTCAAATTATGCTCTGATTCAAAGGAGTTTATTCTGGATGGTTAATGGGAACAGAGTCATTTCTTTTTTCCAATGGTTCATAATTATTGTTTGTGAAATTATTTTTGAAGCTGAGCCCTTGCTAAAACCCTCTTTGGGTAATTAATGATACTATAGATTCAGGTGGTAAATCTCAATCCATTATTGTTTTGAATAGAATAAAAAGAAGTGAGGTGGAAGTTTTTGTTATTACTGTGAAATTTTCCAGGAATGATTTGAGTCTGTGTGCACTTAGAGTGCATTTCATTTAGTCACTCAGCATCTTGGATCAGGCTCGGCAGAAGCAGAGCCTGAACTGAGGACCTGTGGGTAAGTGAACAGGTTTGTCTTGCTCCTTCATCTGTCAGTCATGGGCTGCTATGCCCAGAGGAGATGTAAATGACCATGCACTCCAGTCCTCTGCACCAGGCAGCAGACAGCTCCTGGAGCTCCAGAGCAGTACTACAAGGCAAGCTGGGTGGGTTCTTTGGAGCTGATGGCAGAGAAGGGTATGCACAGGAACAATACGAGGGTAACAAACATGACGGGATGAGGAAAGGGCACCAGAGGCATTTGCTGTACTCATCAATTGGTCTTCAATATCTGTGGGTTCTGCATCCTGGGATTCAACCAACCAAGGATCAAAAGTATTTGGGAAAAAATTGCATTAATATTGAACACATACAAATTCTTTTTCTTGTTGTTATTCCTTAAACAATACAATCTACAACTGTTTACACAGCATTTATAGAGCTTTAGGTTTTGTAAGTAATCCAGAGATGATTTAAGAATATGGGAGGATGCACATAGATTATATGTAAGTACTATGCCATTTTATAAAAGAAACCCGAGCATCCTCTGCCAGAGGTCCTGGTGCCAGTCCTCTGTAGATACAAAGGTATTGGGGCTGGAGCGGTGGCTCAGCGGTTTCAGCGCTTGCCTGGCAAGCATGAGGACCCGGGTTCAAACCCCAGCACCACGTACACAGCTAAGTGTTGGAATATCTAAGGCCATGTGAAAAACTGAATAAAGTTGTTTCTCTCTTTCTGTCTCTCTCACTGTCCCTCTCTCTTTAAAAAAAAAAAAGATACAAAGGTATTATTATATAGAACACTTACTATATGCTGGACATTGTTCAAAGCTCTAAGGACTCAGTGGAGCGTAAGACTGGGACTTCCATGCCAGAAGGGAAGATAAATGATATAATAAATAGGCTAACACATGGAGGTTGTAATCATAACACAATGATCCATGCTATGAAGAATAAAAACAGGGCAAGGGCATAGAGAATGATCAGAGGTGCAATATTAGATAGGGTAGTCAGCGAACATGAAATAAGCTAAATCTATGAAGTGTATTCTGGTTTCTATGGGGAAGTACTGGCATTGTGCATTGTTTCGGTCTAATCCTGGGAACTTCTTTCACAGGGAGCTCATAGAAGGGAAGTGAACCTCCTATTTGAATAAAACCATCACAATAGGCATTCCTGACATAGGAACAACAAACATAAAATAAAAAGTATACCACCCCCATTCCAGAACACATTTAGTTCTTAAAGTTCTGAAGTCAAATATTTTTGTGTTAAGATCTCTGAAAATGGGGGCTGGAGCAGTGGCTCGGTGGTTACAGTGCTTGCCAGGCATATGCAAGTACACGGTTTCAAACCCCAGCACCCACGTACACAACCAAGTGTCAGAACAACGAAAGCCATGTGAAAAAAAAACTCAATAAAAATTGATTCTCTCTGTCTCTCTCTCACTCACTGTCCTTCTCTCTTAAAAAAAAAATCTCTGAAAATGTATAGTGGTAATCATCTCAACTCTGATTAAGAACATAAGAAAATCTGTTACTTAAGGGAAATGGATAGAAAAGGAGGAAAGCAGAATCTGCCTTAGAACATAAAACTATCTTTTAAATGAAAATCCAGGACCATTTAAATCACAAAGTAGACTTTAAGAAAGGTCTGTGATGAGGTGGTAGCATTGCATATGTGACAGTCAAGGCCCAATGCTAGATCTTATTTTAGAGGAGACTGGACTCTCATCACTAAATCACACAAGAACTCACAAATGACTGCCACTCTATTAACATCTGGGGTTACATTGGGAGGGAGGCAGGTATCTTACTGGGAAATGCTGTGTAAGAAATTCTTTCTTCTGACTCTTCCATCCGAAGCAACCTCTGGTACCCTCATTCCCCTTACTCCCTTACTACTCCTTAACTTCTCTTTGATTGTTTCGGTAGAGGGATAAGCAAGAGATGGTAGTTGAAAAGGAGCCAACTAGGATTTGTTAGCAGGAATAGATGGTGATACTTTTTCCCTTCCTTTCTTACTTATTCTCCATGTTTCAGGACATTTCTAGTAGTTAAAAAAAAAAAAGGAAGGATATAGGTTATTATGGTCCCATTGTATAGTTTTAGTAGGCAATTCTTCCCAGCTATGTTTTCTTAGAAAATATGCAGATCATATTAAAAATTAAACAGATTGTGGATTTCGAAATTTCATCAGTGAGCATTAAATATAATTATGAAAATGTTAATAATGGTTGGAGCACTTGCCAGGCATGTGCAATGAACCAGGTTCAAATCCTATCACCACATACACAACTAAGTGTCAGAGAAAGAAGACCAGATGTAAAATAAATAAAATTGTTTCTATCTTCCTTTCTCTCTTTTACTTTTTCCCTCTCTCTTTAAAAAAGTTAATAATTCATGATAATTTTAAAATTAAACAGTAGGTATCAATATAAATACTCTAATCATATTGAGATGAATTGTAGGACAATGTTCTTTAATTCATGCTATTTTAAAAGTAGAAAAGCACTGTTAATGGACAATGATATATATAACAGTGTCTTACTCCATTATGTGCTTCTATAACAGAATGCCTGAGACTGGGTAACTTTTCAAAATCCAAAATTTATTTTCTCACAGTTCTAGAGGTTGAGAAATTCAAGACCAAATCAGTAGCATGTTCAGTTGCCTAGTGAGGCAGCTGATGAAATCCTCTTCCTTTTTGTCTTTAAAAATTTCCTCTTGGGGCTGGACCAGTGGCTCTGCAGTTACGGCGCTTGCCTGGCATGCATGAGTACTTGGGTTCAAACCCCAGCACCCACGTACACAACTAAGTGTCAGAGCAATGAAAGTCATGTGAAAAACTAAATAAAAAATTGATTTTCTCTCTCTCTCTCTCTCTCTCTGTCCTCTCTTTAAAAAAAATTTTCCTCTTGCCTGAACCTCTCTGAATACACTAATAGTTTACTATGGTATGCATATACTTATTGCAGTGTTCTGCTATTTCCATCGTTCTGCTATTCTCAAGTAAATGTCAGTGTTCTGTGGAGAATTGCTCTGATTGTCTTTCATTTAGAGTGACAAAACTCTGCCCTCATGGAACTTACATTCAAGAGGCGGTATACAGACACATATCAAAATATGGCAAATTTAAGAAAATCAACAGAGCAGTAGAGAGGAATGGGCGTTGGCAAACCTTTTCCTGTAAAGGACCAGATAGTAAATATTTTAGGCTTTCTGGTATGATCTCTATCTTGATTACACAACTCCATAATTGCAGCAGGAAAACATCTATGGACAATGGTGCATAGCAATGGTTGTGTTCCAATAAAACTCTTATGTACAAAATAAAACCCAAAACCAAAATCCCTAAGATTTGGCCTGAGTGTTGTGCTTTGATGAGTTCTGGAGTGAGAAGGCACCACCATCTACAGCCACTATCCCTCACTCATGCAAGTGAGGGTGCAAAATGAAGGATCGGATACAGTGAAGTGGGAAGTATAACTGATCGATAACAAGATCACTGAATTTTAATTTATGATTGCTTACAGCCTTAAGCTAGAAGACAGTCATTCCAGTGATATTTGGATTTTAGCTGTTAGGCAAGAAAGAGTAAGGAACTTGGTTGTATAACTGGCTTCAACCCCTGGGCCATTACTTCATCCACCATGAGGCCAGCCCTGGCAGACAGCAATGGGACAACTTTCTACACCAAACCCAGGGAAGCAGAGCATGTCATTGGCCTGTGTGATGGAGAGCCAGAGAGCATGTGTGCTGTGAAGCATGTTTTCTGCCTATCCTCTCAAAGGAGGGCCTTTTCCTTGGAATAGAATGTCTCCAAAGGGCACATGAATATAAAACAGAATGAGATGCAATTAGAAATGATTACAAGCATTGGTGATGCTGATTATAAGACAGATCAACAAGAAAGTGTTTTCTCTAAAGTACCTGGATGTTTCTACATTTGAGAGTCACAGACAGCATTTATGTCTATCTGTTAATGGGTTTGAGGTACAGTCCATATTAGTGAAACTCTATTTTGAAAAGTATAATCACCAGAGTCAATCATTACAAATACTTGATTCCATACCTCTCCTGATTCATAGTACTTGCCCAGCAAAATTACAGCCTTGGATAGATCCAACTCTGCCCTCACAACTGTGTGGTTGATTGTGGCTGGTGAATAACATCACCACCCTGATGTCAAAGGAATAAGTGGGCCTTTAGTGCCACACTCCGCTCCTCCATTCACTCTTCCACTTTCCTGGGTGGCGTTGGTCCTTCTCCTCCATCTTTCCCCTCTAATACTCTCACTTTTTTTGAACTGAGATATAATTTAACTCAAAACAAAATGCAGTTCCTAAATAGTAGTTTGATGACTTTGACAAATGCATGCAACATGTAATCTGCACTCCTATCAAGGTAGAGAATATTACCAGCACCCTAGGAAGTTCCCTTAGGTGACTTCCAAGGCAGTTCCTGCACTACCACCCCAAGAGGACCACTGCTTTGATTTTTTTTTTTTTTAAAGAGAGGACAGTGAGAGAGAGAGAGACAGAGACAGACAGACAGAAAGAATCAATTTATTGAGTTTTTCACATGACTTTTGTTGCTCTGACACTTAGTTGTGTATGTGGGTGCTGGGATTTGAACCCATGTACTTGCGCTTGCCAGGTAAGCACCATAACCGCTGAGCCACCGCTCCAGCCCCCACTGCTTTGATTTTTAGCCTTGGTATCGACTGTCTACTCAAATCTCCAATTCTTCTCCACTGCTACTCTCAGCTGATGATCTTGTTTCTTATTTCACTGAGCAAATGAAAGCAGCAAGAAGAGAAGCACACGTGTTCCTCTCTCCCTGCTCTTGTGTGTACATGTACTTGCCGTCTGTACCTGGATACTCTGTCCTTGCTCTTGTCTGAAGCTAGATCCTCCCATCAATCTCCATGTAGTTAAGGATTGCACACCAGCAATTCTTTCCTCCTTTTTTTTCACACACCACCAGACCCACTCCCATGAGCTTTTACTTCTATGCTATTCTATATTCCATCATAAAGGAAAAATATCTTCCCTGGGCTCCACTTCTCCTACTAGCTCCATTTGTTCCTCTTTTATTTTTTTGTTTTTAATTTTTAAGCAAAACTCAAAACATTTATTATGTGTAGCTTTAACTCTTCTTCCCTATTTGCTTTTAAATCCATCCTATTTGGGCTTTCACTCCTGCCACCCCAAGGAAACTATTCCTCTCAAAGTCACCCAAGTGATCCTCACA
Source organism: Aplodontia rufa (assembly GCA_004027875.1). Taxonomy (NCBI): domain Eukaryota; kingdom Metazoa; phylum Chordata; class Mammalia; order Rodentia; family Aplodontiidae; genus Aplodontia; species Aplodontia rufa. Next base: position 20,231 of record PVKS010019934.1, on the reverse strand, counting down.
TGGTTAAATGCAATGGTAAAGTCCTGCGTCTTCAGCAGGAGTGGATGCGATGGATCTTTCTCTCCTCTGACACATCACTTGGCCTTCATGGTGCCCTCCTGGGTTACCTCGCTGCTCAGTCCTTCTCAGCTGCACTTTTTCTTGCTGGTTCCTCGTCGTCTTTAACTCTTCATGCTGATGTGCCTCAGTCCCAGTTGTTGCTCTCCTACCTTTATCTACACTTTATCTTAGTGATTGCCTCTGGCTCATGACTTAAATAGCAACCTGATGACAATGCTTCCCTGAGTTGTGTTTCCAGCCCAGATGTCTGACCCCAAGTTCTCACTGTATTATTCAACTTCCCATTTGACATTTCACTTGGATGGCCGACAGACAGCTTGATCAGAACACATCCAAAACTGAACTCTTGATCTTCTGTTTCACTTACAGTTCTACTATTTGGGTTGATAACAACCCCATCTTTGTGATTACTTAGGCCCAAATCTTTAAACCTAGCAGACATGTATATTTTAAAAATTACACCTGGGTGGTGCACGCATATAGTCCCAGCGACTCAAGAGGCTGAGGCAAGAGGGTCTCAAATTCAAGGCCAGCCTCAGCAACTTACCAAGATATTTATCTCAAAATAAAAAATAAAAAGGGCCAGGATGTAGCTCAATGGTGGAGCACCCTTGGGTTCAATACCCAATACTACAATAAATAAAATAAATAAAGTTAGAATAAAAATCATGTAAATTTCTAGTTAGCCAGCAATACTGAAAGAGTCAAGGAACAAACAGATAGAATGGGGTGAACAGAGGAGTCTGGCAGCTTGTACAGACCTTGGGACATTATGGTGCGTGTTGTGTATGAGCATGTATGTAAACATATGAATAATAGGAAGGAGAAGGGGGTTGCTGTCCATACCTCAAATCATTTGTAAGAGTGAAAATACAATCAGGACACCAAATCTAATTTCAGCTGACCAACAAACAATGTTTCAATGTCTACAGTATGCAAATTACTGTTAAATATAGTGGGGGATGTGGCAATGAATAAGTTAGGGTCCCTATCCTCCTGTCACATCTAAATATGTACTTTAGGGACTGGAGCAGAGGCTCAGTGTTTCAGCGCTTATCTGGCATGCAGGAGGTCACGGGTTCGAACCCTAGCACCACGTATACAATGAAGTGTCAGAGCAATGAAAGCCACATGAAAAACTACATAAAGTTGATTCTCTCTCTCTCTCTCATTGTTCCTCTCACTCTTTTAAAAATAAAAAGCACATACTTTAGAGGAGCAACTATATTGTACAGCAAATATTTCATCCTCTTCTTTTGGAGAGAGGAAATCTTGTGAAATTTGAAATCCAGTACTTCTCAAAGGTTGCTTCTGTAGGTCACGTGCATCAAGAATATCAAAGATGTATATGAAAATGCAGGCTCCCTGGTCTCTCCATTCCTGCTGAGTCAGAATGACTGGAACCTGGATCCAAGAGATCTGCCTTCTAATTAAGCATATGGGGTGATTCTTATATACAGTGTAGAATATGAGAAACTATACTAGTGATAGATCTCAAATGAATAAAAAGTAGATTTACTTTTGGCTGAAGTGGCAATGGGAATGGACAGTTTCATGGAGGAGAATTTGAATAGAAGCTTTAGCTGGGGTTTATTAACTGAGCAATGGGGAGGTGGCATTTCGGGAGGGAGGAATGACTGGGCACAGGCAGCAGAGTACACCGGACCAGTGGTGGCAGCATAGAGATGACCATCCTGAGTTTGCAGTCAGATGCACGCTCCACAGTCAACCAGGGGGATTGTCTTCCTTCCACACAAGCTGTCCTGCAGTCCCATGGGCTTCCTTTTGTGCACAATCAGGGTGATGTTGGAGAGGAACTGACCTGTGGGCAAGCTGGTTTTGCTTTGTGCTCACTAGTCACGGAGCTTGTCACGGAGCGAGTGAAATTAGCTGGCGTTCTGCCTTCTGTCAAGTCGGCTGTTCTCTGAATTGAAGCAGAAGTCTGAGAATGTTTTTGCCACTTAGGCTTCAATTTTGCTGTTCTCGCTACTTTGAGATAACCACAAGCTGATTCTATTTCCAAATGGCAAACAGCACTCCCCTTGCTACCTTCATCCAGTGCAGCCAGTGAGGCCAGCTCTGTTCATAACAGATGCCTCTAGCAGCTTGGCAGTCTCTGGGGTCAGTGCTTGGCATGCAGCAGATCAGTTGTCACTAAACATCCCAAGTGCCTGGATCAGCTGTAGGGTCTGGGGGTGGGTTGGTACTTCCTTTTCTAGGCCACCTGAAAACTGTCAATCAACCAAACAGCAAGCATTTAATGGCTGACTGTGCTGTTGACGCAGAGCTCTCAGCCTCCACTCCTTTCTCTATTTCTAGCTGACGCTCTTTGAGGCACCAGACAAGAACAAGGCATTCATTTCTCTGTGAAGTTTGGGGTCTGGGCTCACTGTCCCACAGCCTCCAACCCCACTCCACTCCACAATTCTATCAAAGACGGTGCCCTCTCTTCCTGCTTTCCTCAGTGTGCTGTAGCTGAAAGATCTTGATGCGCTTGGATGGGCTAGGATGCAGAGACGGTGCGGTGGACATGGTGATGTGCTGTCCAGTGTCCTCCCAGGAAGGACTTGAGGTCCCAGTGCCGGGACTGCTATCAACAGACAGCTGTCAGCTGCCAGCCCTTCAGCATCTGCCGCAGCTGCTGAGAGCCACCTCCCCCAAGGCCATGTCCTTCTGTGTGGTCCATTTCCAGTGGCTGATTTTGTGCTGGCCAGCTCAGATAGGCCTCCCAATCTCGATTTCCCTCCTTTCCCTTAAAGGTGCTAATCCTAAAGCCACTCCCAAATAATCACCTACAACCTTAGTTACTAGAGAACCCAACCGGCCACACATGAGTTTAAAAATTTTGGCTCATCAGCTTATAAGCCCTGTGACCTTGGGGAAGCAGTACCTTATTTTCTGTAAGGTTTTATTATTCATCAGCAAAATGGGAAGAATAGTAACTTCTTCACAGATTTGTGGTGAGTATACATGATTTATTACTTGGTTCAGAGGAGTCCCTCAAATATATTAGATATTATAAATATTATATATCATAAAAAGTTCTGTATCAAGTTATGTAACTTCTGTGAGCCTTGGATCTTTTATTCAAAACTGAGAACAATACCACTTACATCTCAGGATTTTGGTCAAGATTGTATAACAAAGTATATGTGTGTTACATACTTAATAGATCTGTTTCTTCCCCTCTTAGCTCTTTAAAATATCAATACTACCTTTGTATAGTGAATTAAAGGAATGTTACATTGATTTTCATTTTCCTATTACTGGCCTTTTACCAGAGTATAGAGCTTTTATATTTGAAGGAGGAAAACTGAATGCAGAGCACATAGGTGAGGTCAGGGTGGACCCCTGGTTTTGTGACCAACTCAATGGCCTCCAGGAAGCTCACCCTGACTGATACAGCATAGTCTGCAAACTACTCAGAAACCTTTGCTTCCCTCCTCCTTTTCTTTGAATCACTTTGGTAATCCTTATAGTGATATATTATTTTGTGTGTGGATTTCAGGATTTCTGTTTTCATATTGTAAGCCACTGAAAGATAGAGGTGATGTCTGTTTTTTAAAAGTATAAGCCTGCCTGGAAATGTTCACTGGTTTCTGTACAGTTATCTCTTGGTGTCCTCAGGGGAATGGTTCTGGGATCCCTCTTTTCTTCAAAGATATCAAAATTCATGGATGCTCAACTCCTTCATAAAAAAGTGCAGTATTTGCATATAACCTACACATATCTTCCATGTACTTTAAGTCATCTCTAGATTACTTATGATGCCTTGTACAATATAACAACTATGTATATAGTTGTAATGTATTGTTTAGAGATAATGACAAGGAAAAATGTCAGTACGTGATTAGTAGTTACAACTTTTTTCCTTCAATTATTTTTGATTCATATTTCCTCAAATCTGAGGATGTGGAGGACAAGCCGCACTAGTCAGTGACACTGGCTGTAGACAATACTGAGTCCTGCTGGGATACTGAAGTGCTCCAGGAATTCCTGCTGAATTGACCAGGAAGATGGGGTCTTGTGAGCACCAGAGTTCAACTCTATCATCTCACCCAAAAATGGAAATTTAATTAAGGTCAGCTTTTCTTTAAATAATGGTATTTTAAAGCTCATGTGGAAATTTTGTAGCCTCATCTTTATTACATCTTTATTTTAAAAGTTGATATTTTTTGTTTATATAAAAGATGGGTCAATGCTAGGAACATTGTCTTACACTGACATCTGCTGGGCAGGTGGAAAATAACAGATACCTGTAACACTAGTATTTTTGTGACTTGAAGTAGAGAAATGTCTTCCTCCTCGAATTCATCTTCAAAAAGCTATCCTAGTTTTGAACTTTCCTTTCCCTCTTTCTTCTATTAAACCTAAAGTTCGCAGATTTTATATTTCTTCAGTGTGATGATTCTGTTGCCAAAAGCCCATAGTTGTTCTTACAACGTCATTCCACAGATATATCTGATATTTAGAGATGGGCAATTAATACACTCATTACTGGGTGTTCTGTGTGCAGTGCCCCCTGAACCACTAACTGACAGGTGGGCCTTGTAGAAATTGATTTCATTCCTAATCCTAGACTCACCCTTTGGGCACTATGAGAAGCCATCTGATCTGGATCAAGCCCCTCAATGATCTAAGTAAGCACCATTGAGAAAGAATGTCCAAATGTTCCTCAAGGGATCAATCCCCCCCCCAAATTTTTTTGTTTGAGTGTTTCATCATCCTAATAAGACTTTTATTACAAAACCATCTCACTTCACTTTTAGTCAAATGTACTTTCTTTTGTTTGTTTGCCTAAGATTTAGAAACGACTAGTTAATATTCTGTTTATCAGCACTCAAAGAAACTTTACAAAACATACCAGCAGGTTATATTCTAATTGTCCCTTCACAAGCTTCTTTTCACTGTTCTTTTTCTTTATTTAATAATTTAGTTATGTTAAGTACTTTCTAGATGGTTCCATTTTATTTTCCTGGAAAAATGTTGATTTAGAGAGGATAGCACTCATGATGTAAGCCTAGGAGGTTTTTTAACACAGGCATGGGAGCTGCTGATCCTGTTTGTTACCTGGGGCTTGGAGAAGAAGGCTCTAAGGGATAGAAACCAGGGATTGCAAGGAGGTGCTTTGATGCCTAGGGTGGATAGCAGGCAGGAAGGACATGGATTTTGGATCCAGTTAGACTCAGATTTGAAAACTGGCTCTATTAATTATTGGATCTTTGGCAGTCATTTGACACCTTTTTTTTTTTTTTGAAACAGAGTGTCGCTAAGTTGCTTAGGGCCTTGCTAAGTTGCTGAGGCTGGTTTTGAATTGAGATCCTTCTGCCTCAGCCTCCCAAGTCTCTAGGATTACAGATGTGTGCCACCATGCCCAGTGATAGAGTTTTTGATAATTCAAGGAGGTAATGTTTGGCACATAGATGGTACAAAATTATTCTATTCCTTGTTTCAAAAGGAATACTATTTTGCTTGTGTCTGGCCTTGGGTCTGCCCTGAATATCTCGCTGTTAATGCCATTTCTGAAAGTCCTTGAAAGCCTCAAGCCTTCCCCTCTCTTCAAGCTTTCTGGTTGTTACAGATGATCTCTGCTTCACTCTTAAACTTCTCAGGCATGTTTTGGTCCTTGCGATGTCTGTTCTCATACTTTGAAAAGTGGTCTTAGAAATTTATCAATTTTAAAAATATTTATTGAGTTCTTAAAAAGTTCTAGCACTGGGGATAGAGTGGTGAAAACAACAAATACTCATATTCTTATAGACCTACCAGTATAGGAGAGGAAAGAACAGAGAGGACAGAAAAAGAAGCATATGATTTGTCAAGCTGTCATATATTAAGGAAGAAAAAATAGGGCAGTGATGGGGTAGTGTGTGCATTTGGGGAGGTGGCTGACTCATTGCTCATGGAGTGTATGAGGGCTGACCTCGGAGCCCTCGTCTTCTTTAGCAACTTAAACAGAGTCAAATAGCATGCTAAGTTTGATCCCGATGATATCAAGAAGGTGATGGTGTGGAGCGTGAAGGCTAAGGAGATGGTAGGTTGGGCTATAGCCAGGAGCATACAGTCACCTTTTCATTTCTACCAAAGGGGACATAGAACAGAAGGAGCCCCTGATCTTATTTGGATCCGGAGAGTTGGAGGCTTTCCATTTTGATTCCCTCTTTCAGTTTCTGATGACAAGACAGGTAGTAGAGACTTTGTAAATGTTGACTTCTTAAGACTTCTTGAGATATTAAACCAGCAACTCTATAATTGCTTGAAAAAGAAGTAGGATCGACATTACATGACATTAAGTGTCGGCACAGCCTTCCTTAACAGGACTCCCATGGTGCAAGCGGTAAAATCAAGAATAAACACATGGGATTCAATTAAACTAAAAACCTTTTGCACAGCTAAAAATTTAGTTAAGAGTCTCAAGAGAGAACCTACAGAATGGGAGAAAATTTTTGTCTGCTACACTTCAGACAGAGGGCTAATATCCAGAATATACAAAGAACTCAAAAAACTTGCATATTGCTGTGTGGGCTCTCTGGGAATGGAAGGTCTTTCTCCTCCCGGCTGCCTGATTCTGGGCACATTGCACTGCTTCTCTGAGACTGTTTCTTCTTTATCTCCATATTGGGAAGGCTGCCCTCTAATATTCATTTCTGCTAAAAAAAATTCCATGGTTTAAGAAGTTGCAATTTTATCTCCATTGTTGAAGTTTTGAACAGAAAGTAGAGAATTTTAGGGTATAGAGTTCTTATTTATTTTTTTCCTTTTCAGTTGATTTTGGAAGAAAAGGAGGTGGGAAAGGAAGAGTTGGCTTTGCTAATTTTAGAGGAGTGAGATTAGGTTTCTTGAATAATAGCCAAACATACCAGAATGGGAGGAATGGATCTTTCAGAGTTTGGGAAGAATGTGTTTGGCAGGAGATCTGCTGCCTTGATCAAGAGGGCTTTTCCACTTTCTCCAGGGGAAGGAGAAAAAAAACATCCCAGCAAAATCAACTCCAATGTTCCCTTTGTGAAGATTCCTGGTCCCTCTAGGCTGAACTACTTGTTCCCTTCTTTGTTTCCACAGAAAAGTAAAGAATAAGGTGGAGCCAAGGGGTAGGAGAGGGCCAATAGCCCCATGGAGAAGGAGTGGAGCATATAAAAATTAATATTTAACAAGTGTGTAATGAATGAATGAGAGTAAGACAAGCCAACAGATAAAGGGAAGTAAGGGAGACTCAGGACATCTGACTTTGGCTTTGCATTAATCTCACACAAATTTCAAGAGGAGACTAAAGAAGATATATGAACACTTAGAAGAGGAGTGGTGGGGCTGGAGCAGTGGCTCAGAGGTTACAGCGCTTGCCTGGCATGCACAAGTACACAGGTTCAAACCCCAGCACCCACATGCACAACGAAATCTCAGAGCAATGAGGGCCACATGAAAAAGTATTGATTCTGTCTTTCTCTCTCTTTCACTGTCCCTCTCTTTAAAAAAAAAAAAAAAAAAACAGAGGAGTGGTCCCCTGCCTTCCCCAAGGACTGATCTTCAATACCCTCACTGGCCCAGCCTCTAGATTTGTAGGTTGCCGGGATGCTATGGACTTAATTTCAGAAAAACAAATAAGTCCCTTCTGGTTTTGGTTAAGATGGCAAAATGAAGACTTGATGATCCTGTTAGAATAATTTTCAGGTGGTAGAAACGTCTTAATCCAGACAGTGTTCATTATGGGTATGAATTTTTCTACATGGAATGATGTATCTGTGGAATATTACATGGTTAAGTCTTGGGCCTGACTGTTAACTCTGAAAATAAAAAAGATTTATTTTGAAATATTCATAGGTTCACAGGAAGTTATAAAAATACATAGGTAGATTGTAGATATTCTTCACTCCATTTGCCCCAATGATAACATCTTTCTTAACTATGTCTGTAGTACAATACCAAAACCAGGAAATGGGCATTGGTACAATCTACAGTTTAATCCAGATTTCACTAATTTTTGTATGTATGCATGCATGGATATGAGTATATAGCTCTGCGCAACTTTATTACATGTGTAGTTTCATGGAGCCAACACAGGAGTGAAGAAACAATCCTTTCACCAGAACTCTCCATCTTGCCATCCCTTTATACCCACATCTGCTCTTCCCCCAAGCTCCTAGCCCCTGATAAAATCTGTTTTCTATCATTTTATTTCAAGAATGTTAAATAAATGAAATCATATTATCCACATCTTTTGAGAATGGATTTTTTTCACTCACCATAATTCCATTGAAATCCATCCAAGTTGGTGCATATGTCAATAGTTTGCTCCTGTTTATTGCTGAGTAATGTTCTCTTGTGTGGACATACCATCGTTCAGTTATTCACCTGATAAAGAAAACTAGGGTTGATTATAGCTATTTTGAAGAAAACTCTTATAAACATTCATGTACAGGTTTTTGCATGGACTTTTCTTTTTACTTTTTGAAAAATACCTGAGTGTGATTGTTAGATTATGTGGTAATTACATGTTTAGTTTATAACAGTTTGCGAAATTATGATCCAGAGTGGCCTGTACTATTTTATATTCTCATCAGTAGTGCAAGTGTGATCCAGTTTCTCAGCATCCTCACCAGCATTTAGTGTTACCACCATTTTTAATTTCTGATGTTCTGCTATGAATATAATAGTATCTTCTTTGTGGTTTTAATTTGCATTTCCCAAATCGATAATGATGTTGAATGTGTTTTCACATGCATATTTCCATCTGTATATCATCTTTGATAAAATGTTTTTTTCATATCTTTTGTGTATTTTCCATTGGATTAAATTAGATTTGTTTATTTTGAGTTTTGATAGTTCCTTATATATTATAGACCCAAGTCTTTTATCAAATATATGATTGGTAGATATTTTCTCCCCATTTATAATTTGACTTTGCATTGTCTCAAGAGGATCTTTTGCAGAACAAGAACTGTAACTATTGATGAAATCCAATGTATAACTTTTTTGTTAGCAGTTTAATGTGGTGGTTGAAAAAGTAGTCTATAGATCCAGAGTTTGGATTCAAATTCCTGCACTAACTGGGAGATAATAGGGAAGTCCTATAGCCCCTCTGTGTCTCAGTTTATGCATCTGTGTTGAGAACACTCAATGGTGCAACACAAACAGGACACTTAGAATGATATTCAAAGAAATGCTGCCTGTGATTATTATTAAAACTGGGCACAGGCTTAAAAATCTAGAAATTAAACAAGAGCCATGACCAAACAGGGGTACATGTAAAAACAAAGCAAATAAAAAGTCCTTGTGTAGACAAAAGGAGTACAGAAGATTGACTTAACTTACTTAAAATTTTCAACTTAAATATCTGTTCAGTTTTTCCTTTATGTATGCTTTTAAACATGTGTCTTCATCGAGAAATGGCAAGATTGACATAGGATCAAAATAACAAGGCATTTAAATCCATTTGATGAAAACTGGAGCCCGTGGTTGAGGGTAGTTAGATGCTCAGATGCATTTTTTTTAATGTTCTTATTGAGATTTTACAAAATGAGGTTCATGCTTTAGGTGATCAGCCACTAGAAAATGGTCACTACTTTTGTGCAAGAAAAATAATCCAGAAATAGACAAGCAGGGTGTTGGCAGAGTTCAGAGTTGCTGCTTGGTGTGAGGGTCCTGTGAATGCTGGGCTTCTCGAAGGCAGAAGCTCGGGGAGCCCAGCCCTCTGTGCCACTGACGTGTGTGGCTTCTGTTGGCAATGAGGAAACGAGGGGTGTGGCAGGAAGAAGCTGTGAACAAATAATAGAATTAGAGAGAGAATGCCTCAGACTTCTAGAAAGAGGTGGGACTCTTTGGACTGGGGTCTGTCTGGTTATTACCCTGCCGGGAGCCAGATGAGAGACATTGGGCAATTCAGTCTCTGGCTAAATTTTCTTTTCTGCCACATAATGAGAATAGTGCTTTCCCCACAGACTCCATGGGCAATTATGAAGAATAAATTAACATGAAAGTTTTTAAAGCAAAACATATGGCGGTTTTGGGATTCTAAATAATAATATAAATACACATATATTTTCCAAAAATACCAATTCTACATACAGTTCAATTGTTCTTTTAATGGAACATACACTTAAGAGCTAGCAAAGCTAATCTTTCTCCCTGCTTGCCTCTGCCTTCTCAAATTCCTTGTGTACACTGGTTCCCCTTTCCACCCCACTCATGGTGACTCTGCATTGCAATGTGGTTGGCTCTTCCAGGTACTCTTTTGACTTGGTAGCTGGGGTAGTTTCCTATGTACATCACTCAGCTTACACTTCTAAGTCTGTAATGCTGGAAGCTGTACTTGTGTATTCAAAGTCAGTTGTGCCCTTGCTACTTCTCAGATATCTTTGTGGCTCAAAAACACATTAACCAGAGACCAAGGACTACTGTCCAGGGCTCTCCTGAACTGATCCCACCCAAGGAAACAAGCATTAATTTATTCTGAAAAATAAATAGATGGATATAAGTTTAGGCTCCATAGTAAAATGGAAGCATGGAGCCACTTTACCACAGTTCCACTGAGAATTGTGTGCGTGTATATATTGGAATAGGTTGAAGAGGGACTTTTTAAAATAAAAAGTACCATAAATATGTCCATTGTTGTTTTGCAGAAAGTATCCTCTGGGATTTGCTGTTGTGGACTTGCAATCATCACTATCTTCAACTATGTGATTAGTTACTGAAGAGATTTTTAGATGCATTCACAGAATTCATAATTCACCAAAAATTAAGGATTAAAGAGTTACTCTTTTGGGGGACATTTCAAGGGAAAAATTGCAGTAGCCACAAATTCTGTTAAAGTAAGCATGAAAACACAAAGAGAGAATTTCTAACGAAGTGGGCAAAATAGAGACCTTGGAATAATTTCAAGTTTTCTCAAATTGAATGTATGTTTGATTCCCCTCTGTAACCTAATTGGATTAAGCAATAGAGCATATCAGAAGAAAATACAGGCAATGTATGTTTTTGTGATCTGAGGAAGCTCTAGGAAGAGTATATTGACAAAAATACCTCTCGAAGGTCTACCACACAATCTTAAATGTCCACCAAAAGAGAATCATTATTTTGTAAGTACCAGTTCTTCAAGAAGGGGCTAGATTAAGCTCTGGTCAATCAAGAATACATACAGAAGGCACATAGGATTTTGTGAGCACAAGCTCTCAAATCAGATGAAACTAGGATCAAATTTAGCATTGGTACTTACTAGCTATAGGATTCTAGACAAATTACTTATTTCCTTTGAGTTCCAATTTCGTCTATAAAATTGGATTATTGATGGCTATCACATGAGAACTAGTTTAAATGAGCTGATATATTTACTGTGAACCTAATAAAACAACACCTGGTTTAAAGCAGACTCTCAGTATATTGCAACAATAATTATTAGTAATGGTAGAAATGTTTAATTCAAATTGGAGATACATGAAGATATTCCAAGAGGTATACAAACTCAGAATTGATTTCCATATATTCTCTCTCTTGTTCTCCACACACACACACACACTTTCTACATTCATTGCCTTGAAAATGCATCTGAATCAGGCTGCTCCTCCTATTCTATCTGTTTTCCCTTTTACAACCTCGCTTCTTCTACTTTACAATATAATGACAAATTTTTCATCCAACCCAAATCATACTGTGACACAGCCCTTGGATAGAAACCTCTGGGATACCACTCAGAGGTAATTCAAACTATGGGTATGTGACAGAGAAACTCCTTTAATCAAGATGGCACCAAAAAAAAAAAAAAAAAGTGTAGGACAGCATGTCTTTCCCTGTCTTATGCTTTTCTGTTAGGGGCAGAGCATACCATAAGCAGTTGTGCTGATCCATGTTGGGATGTTTGGATTTTAGGCAGGTGGTGCAGTTAGGCAGGGAGCAATGACATTCCCCTCTCTGCCCTCCTCACTGCTGGAAAAGAAGGCAATGTATTTGAGGAAAGAGACTCTTGAGAATAAAGCTAAATGAACATCTTTTAGAAATATGGAAGATGGCAGAATGATATTCATCTTGGTGACAAACTCATGGGAGGCTCAGTGCTTTAGCTATATATCTCGAATTATTCAAGATTTGCAAGAAGCATGCTGGGAAATGCCAATCAGCTGTGAATCACACTTTTTCTGTAATTTCAGCATTCTTAAATGAGAAGAAACTCAGCGAATACTCTCATTTATTTGCATTTTACTCTATGTCTCCATGGTATAATTTGTGCGATTTGAAGGTGAACAGATCTACAGTTTCTTCCAACATGTCAATGTGACATTGTCTCATAAAAGAAACATACATTAAGGTAAATCAATATTTTTTATTTTCTTTAGTATGTATTTGGGTTCCTGGGAGAAACAATTATATGAAATCCATATTCATTTTTTTTTTAATGAGGACACAGTCTCCACTCACTGTCACTCATCAACCTCTTTTCTGTTCATGTATTAATTTCTACCCTGTTCTTACTAGTCAGTTTCAGGGCCACAACAAAATGTCATGGGCCAGGAGGCTTAAGCAACAAAAATGTAATTTCTCACAGATCTGGAGGATAGAAATGCAAGCTCAGTGTGTCAGCATGTTTGACTCTGGCAAGGGCCCCCTTCTTGGCTGACAGACAACTGACTTGTCAGTAACACCCTCACATGGCAGAGAGAGGGAGAGAGAGAACTCGAGGGGGCTCTGTTGTCTCTTCCTTATTTTATTTTATTTTTGGCCATGCCTGGGATCAAGCCAGGGCCTCATATATGCTAAGTAAGTGTTATACCACTGAGCTGCTACTCAGCTCTCTTACTGTTTTAAAAAAGGCACAGACCTATTGGATTAGGGTCCCACCCTTCTGATCTTGTTTAACTTTTATTATCTCAGCCCTATTTCTAATTATAGTCACAGTGGGGATAAAGGATTTAAAATGTGAATTTGGGGTGGACACTAGTCAGTTCACATATAAGTTTACAGTAACTTAATGGTAATATATTGCAGATTATACTCCAAATTATATTTTTAATAATTCTTAATGTGCTTTTTCATAAGCTTGTACTTACTAGTGACCAAGTTTTTTTCTCTTGCTGACTATTTACATAAAGTATTTAAATGATACTGTTAGAATAGAACATTTATTTAGGTTATGAAGCAAAAATTTCCCCCACATGCAAATCTAGTATGCAATGACTGGAACGTTAGAAAACTGGCTCTATTTTATCAGGATTATTTTCTCTCTATCGGATGTTAGTGCACTGATTCCCAGTCTATCAAATGTGTAATTACATAAATCTAATTACCTTCATTCCTCTATGGGAAGATGTTGCTCACATGTAGTAAGTATTCTCAAATGTCTGGGTCCATCCCTTTGTCATCTATTTACTATGCATTTTAAGATGCATTTTTAAAAAATGAAATTTGGCAGTGTGCAAAACTTGCAATTTTATGTTTTTATTTTTAACCCTAATTTTGTCTGTTCTAGCTCCATAAGCAAAATGCCTATAAGAAAAGGAGTAATAGAAAAATCAATAGTGGTGTGATAAGTCTCGGTAAGCCTTTTTTTTTGGGTCAAACTTCCTAGAAATGAAGAAAGTGAAAACTCCTAAAGGACTGGGTAACAGCATGTTTTCCCCCTCAAATTAGTTGATTTCTAATTCTTTGCTTTCAATAAAATTCAAAGAGGATCTAAGCAAGTAGTCAACAGGTAATTAAAATCATTTTTGATAATAATTCACTATGTACTTTTTGACTTGCAACTAAGAAGGCATGCATTCAAATGACAGAATGACATTTCCATAAGAAAATGCCTAGCACTCTCAGTACTTGTTTATTGAGCAAGTTTTTTTTATGTAATTGTAGCAGTGAAAAATAGGAATAGAATTGATGCCAAGTCCTGTCTCATTTTACCAGTGAAAGTCATAGATACATGAACTAATTAAAAAAGATCCATCTACTCATTCAACTTAATTTTTTATTAAAGCTCTACTTGTTATCAAATATGCTACATATTCATGCTGATTCAGTCAGCTGTATGCTAAAAAATCGTTGTACGGATAATGCAATCCAGAAAACTTTAAAATTCTAAACAGGAATGATTTTAAATTTTCCACTGTCAAAAAGATCTTCTTCATGAAATTTTAAATGAGAAAGGGTGGCATTGCTCTGGCATTTAGAGTCTGTTGAGTAGAAAATGTGATATGCTTTGTCTAAAATAATTAATATTTAAAATACGCTGAAAATTACATATTTTGTACCTATTCAATTTTCTGATAAAAAGTTTTAGGTGTCTATTTGAAAATGTGCAAGGGGATACATAAATTTGCAAAGATCTTTTGGGAAGTCTGACCACTAACTTAGTTTATCAAATATTTATAATTTTAATAGTCGAGATTGACAGACTGCATTGGGAAAAAGTGGACAGAATATCTTAGAGCAGACATGGATGTGTTGTATTAGCTCTTGCTGTAAAAACCAGACCTGGAAAAATAGCAGAAACCAATGAAATAGCTTGCATTTCCCAAAGGTCCTTTGTTCTTTTTAAAGAGAGAGAGGGGTAGTGAGAGAATCAATTTTAATTTAGTTTTTCTTGTGGTTTTTGTTGCTCTAACACTTAGTTGTGTATGTGGTGCTGGGGTTTGAACCCGGGTCCTCATGCATGCCAGGCAAGCACTGTAACCCCTGGGCCACTGCTCCAGCCTCAGTTCCCAAAGTTCTTAATTTTGGCCAGCACCTTGAGACACAGCCACATGCATTATTTATGAACTTTGCAAAGCAAATTTATGAAGTTGGTTTTCTCTTCTGATAAGTTTCATTTAGTCGGAGACTAAGAATCCATTGGTAAAAGTCTTGATTTTTAGATTATATGTGTGACACTGTGCAAGTTAGAGATGCAAAGATGAACTGGCAAAGAAGAAAAATACAAGTTAATATAATTATAAGTTGGAAGGCAATCATAATGTGCTTTGAATATGGTATTTTTCATTACATTCCGTATTTTGTGCACAAAGGATTTGAGACCGGGTACAGATTGCCTTCACTAGTTTGGGGGTGTCTTCTAACCCATGCAGGTTCTAACTAGAACAAAACAGTGGAGGAAATTGAGGTTGCCTATTTATTTATTTTTTTTTGAATGAGGTCATCCACCTTTCCTCTTCTCTGACACTGGTGCATCTTGCTTGGGCCTTTGGAATTGGACTGAATTATACAAGGGGCTTTCCTGGATCTCCATCCTCCAGATCCCGGAGTGAGGGACTTAGTCCGCATGATCATGGAAGCCAATCGCATGCATAGGATATATGTGTCTCCTGTTGGTTCTGCTTCGGAGAATCCTAAATAATACAAATGGTTTATGCTGTAAGATTCTCTGAAACCTTGGGGTTTGCATCTTAGTATTTAAAGTTAAGCTGAGAGAGACAAGGAGAGAGGGACCAACCCTCTTTTGCTCCTTTTCCACTTAACAATAGAAAGCCAGGCCCCTACAGACCAGGGTTTCTGCTATGCCTTTACCGGCAGTCTCCTTCAGAGTTCACATTCCATGGCTTTTGTTCTACCTGAATGGTCCTTCCTACCTGGAGGGTGTTGTATACCAAACTGCCTAATGTTGGGTGAAAAGAAAAGGCAACAAGAATTAAAAAGCACTATAGCTTGACAATTAGAAAAAGACTGCCCCATTTCAGTTGGGAAGCCAGGAATGTTTCTCAATCTCTATGTCTTGTTGGGGACCATGGTGTTTTCTTAAAGCTGGTGAACTGTAACCGGTTGGGAGAAGCTGCAGCCTATTTAGTTATAATACAACTTACCAGGAATTAAGTGAAGGTGTTCTTGGAATTGCAGAGCCCAAGTGATCAGTGTTTAGAAGGCACTGCAGGAAGAGCCTGGGTGTGGCTTCTAGAGGACTAGCAGAATGGGCCCAGATCTGGGGGCCATAGTTAGTGGATGGGTCACATGTGAAAGGCAGGACACCTCACTCCAACTGCTAGTGGTTTGATAGCAGTTCTCAGATTTTAGTGTGATTGTAAGTCATTTTGGGAATTTTTAAAAATAATATAGATTCCTGGAAACTCTATCCAGATGATCTGATTCATAGGTCTGAGTTAGAGCCCAGGAATTCACATTGTAACAGGCTGCTTCTGCACCATGTTATGAGAAGATAAGACTCATACTGGACAAGTTAGAACAGGAAGTTACTAATCAGTGACAGTACTACCGTTAGATCCAGGCTAGAGGGGCTGCTGCCCCAAGGTTGGTGGTTTAGAGGGTCCTGTTCTGGCCTTTCTTCTGGCCATGACTTTCCCCTGCAGTGAGGAGTGTGAGGGCTCGAGGGGAATAGGCCAAGGTGGAGACTGAGACCAAACTCCTAGACCATGAGCTGGGGAGAGAAGGACTGAAGGAAAGTGGGGAGGGAAGGGGAGAAGGGAAGAGAAAGAGGCTTTTTGTCTTACTATGAGATAGGCTCATGTGACTGTAGGCCAAGAAATTGCAGTCTGTAGTCTTCAAGCAGCAGCCCAGGAAAGCTGGTGGTGCAGTTCAGTCCAAGTCCAAATGCCTGGGACCCAGGGGAGCCAGGTGTGAATCCCAGCCAGAGGGTCAGGGAAGGGAGGTCTTTGCACAGGCAGTCAGGCAGGCAGGGAGCAAACAGGGATGAATCCCTCCTGCTTCTGACTCCATCTGTTCAGGCTCTTGTGAATTAGATGACACCCATCCTCATGGGAAAAGCAACTGAGTCCACCATTTGAAGCCAACCTCATCTGGAAACACCCTCACAGACACACCCAGAAATCGAGTGGACTCAGCACCATGGCCAGTCAAGTTGGAACATAACACCTAACCGCATGGGTGCTGAGCTGCCCTTAGTCGCCCAGGGCCTTTCCTGGTCTGACCCCTGGAGAGCTACCCTACTGGGCACACCTTTAGACCTGAGCGGTGGCCAAGGGGAAGCTGATGGCATGTGGGTAGGGATGACTGTCGGAGCTGTGACAGCCCCCAGCTGGCCCCAGGAAGTCCTGATGGAGGGCTGGCTGTGGCAGAAGAGGGAGCAGGGGCCATGGACCATGAGTTGGCTCTTCCTATGTGGCTGCCTCCTGGTGTTGGCTGTCCAGGTTGTTTTGAAGACCTATTTATCAAGACATATGTTATCCAGCAATTTGTTAGCTCTGATTCAGAACTTCTTAATATATAAGCACATGGTTTGTGGGCCTTCATCTGTCTGTCTGTCCTCTTGCCTCAGACCCCACAAATATTAGGACCAGCTTTGACCAATGTTTTCAAATTAGTAAAATCTTGGAATTGATTTTTTTTTTAAATCAAGAATCTGCCCTTTGGGGCTAGAGCGGTGGCTCGGCAGTTATAGTGCTTCCCTGGCATGCATAGAGTATGCGGGTTCAAACCCCAGCACCATGTACACAATGAAGTGTTGAAGCAACAAAAGCCACATGAAAAGCTAAATAAAAAATTGATTCTCTCTTTCTCTCTCACTGTCCCTCTCTCTTCAAAAAATTATACCCTTCAAGTTAGGCCCCCAGGGAAGGAATAAATGGAAATAAGGTAAAGGAACTGTGACCTCCAAGCTCAGGGCCTGAGGGTGGATAGCCAGACCTGAGTGGCAGGGTGAGTTTTGGAGCATCCTCTCTCAGCCCCATCTGCTGTCCCCTCATTCAAGAAGCAAGAGGCTGGGAATGGACATCATTTTTTTTCACAGAACTGGCAGATTTAAGCTATTTTTGGAGCCCCAAACCAGCTTTTCCAGTCTCCTTCTCTTTAGAATTCTAGCCTCTCCAGCATGAGTCAGATGGCCCTAGCTTTTTCTGGAAGTAAGATAAACTCTGAAAATGCAAACACTTTTCAGGACAACTTCAAAATATTTTTTTAAAAAAAATAATTTATTCAAATTTTCATAAATTATTACACATAAAAAGGACACATTCAGAGTTTAATTATTTTACACAGGGTTATCAAAAGAATCTTTGATTTGTTTTTATATATTTCACACATATTGCAAGATGTAAAAGGTATCATCACATGAGAGTCACTCTACTTGATACCATATGACAGATATTTTAATGGAAATATTGCTTAAAATACCCAATTACTCTATCTTCATTTGTTGCTCCCATTATGTATACTATGTACAATTGTCCAAGTACTTGACTGCATAAAAGCACCTACTCTGGGGGCCAAAATCCAGTCCCTCTTCCTGTTGATCTGAGTGCTCTGATGTGGGCCTGCATCCACCAGGCCCACAGTTTTTGAATCCACAGTTTTTGAATCCACTTGTCCAGTGAGGGGCATCTGAGTTGGTTCCATAGTTTAGTTATAGTAAATTGAGCTGCTACAAACATTGATGAAGCTGTATCTCTGTAATATGCCAATTCTAAGCCCCAAAGCCCCAGGCTGCTTATCAGATGACATGCCTTGTTTGTGAGGAGGGACTTGCTTGCTGGGGCAACCCTCAATACAGTAACCACAGAGTTGAGGATGCTAGGATGAAACCGAGCATTGAGGAATAGTGGGAGCCTCCTAGGGAAACGGTCACCTGGGAATTTCACTTCTTTCCACTGCCTTCTGCGTACTTCTTTGAAGTTAAGAGAAAGAATCAGCCAGGATTCCTATGAGTCCCAGGGAAGAAAGGAACTCACTCCTTCAACCTGTGTAATAACGAGGTGCTGGAACAGAACCTGCTGAGTTAGAAAACAGAGCAGATAAAGTGATCAAAGCCTTGGAAACCAAACACTTATTACTCCAGTCTGTCCGCTCTGAGCAAAGGAAGTGGCCAGTTCGGTCTGGGTCAGCATTCTCATGGACGAGGAAGATGACTTCGACCCTTGCTCAATCCCGACACCTCTTGGGCCTCCTGGAGCTCACTACCCCTTCTTAGCAAAATCTGATGCCCTCAGCTGGGCCTGTTCCTGCTGCCTTCTCACTCTGGTGGAAACGGGTCTCCCCTGAGAATGTGCCCATACAGGCTGACAGTCTGCTGATTCTTGAGCACTCTCTTTGTCCCACATTGGCTGTGGTTTTCTCCCCCACAGTTGTGCCATGGGGCCTGGAGGTGGGGTATATTTCTTTTCACTCCTTATTGCCTGTTCTGGATCATTCTCTCTTTTTTTTTCCTCTTTAAAAATGCCATGTATTAATCTCAGGTCATCAGGTTATGACATTGGTCCTTCCCATTTTTCTGACATCTGTTGTCCTGAGGTCATTCCCTCTGTTCCTCAGTGCTCCTGTCTCACCAAATTAAGACTGAATTAAGAGGTCTTAAGAACTAAGACCTCTTCCTGTCTTGATTCTTAGCAACTTCAATATACCGGTATGTTGTCCCTCTATCGATCCATCTCTCAGTTCCCTGTCTAGCTAGTCCTTCCCTTTTCGTCACCCATGGTGCTGTCAGGCCCTGTCGTTACCAGGAGGCTGTGCCTCCCTGATCACAGCGCACACATCCCACCCTCTTACCTCCTCAGCTCACCCTCTTCCTAGAGCACTCTGCCTGCCACCTGGTTGCTAGGGCTGCTGTAGTAAAGCGCCGCAAACTGGGAGATTTATTCTCACACCACCTGGGAGGGTAGTGGTCTGTGAAGGCATGGGCAGGGAGGGAGAATCTGTTCCATGCCCTCTTCTCACTGTGCAGGGCTCACTGGCAATCTTCAGTATTCCTTGACTCATCACTCTGATCTCCATCTTCTTGCTCCCGTGGTGTTTTCCCCATGTGTGCATATCTGTGTTCCAATTTCTCATTTTTATAAGTCATATCACAATAGGGCTTGCCCTTTTCCGGATGACCTCATCTTAACTAATTACATTTGCAATGACCCCATTTCTTACTAAGGGTATGTTCTGAGGTACTGGAGTTTAGGTCTCCAGCATGTTTGTGTATGGGGTGCATTTTAACCTTTAACACACCGCATCCCCAGCAATACTTTACTGCATCTATAATCTTGTCTTGTCCAGGCTTCCCTGCTACCCTCCCCTCCCTCGTACCCAGCTCCAGTACCACAGTCTCTCATTAAAATTGTTTCCTTGTGTATCTGCTTGCAACTCTCATGTTGTTGACCTTTGTTGGTAAAGCCACAGCCCTGCTGATGTTGGCTTTCCACCAGCTAAATGTGCTGGAGAAAAATAACCATACAGTTGCTTCTCATTTTAATTCATGAATACAAACCTTAATACTGCTGGGCGAACATGGCAGTTCTCTCTTTTTTTAAATT
>PVKS010019933.1:0-37637 GCA_004027875.1 Aplodontia rufa | reverse complement strand
CGTTACTTCTCAGTCCCAGATCCTTTATGAAAGGAGGATTCAGGCCCCGGACCCCACCCTCTGCTGAGACTGCCTGTGTTCAGCTGCCGGATCCAGGCACTGTTTTATGAGCCTGTTTTGCAGACCCGGGGGAGGCGGGTCCAGGGCAGGGAGTGTGGTTTTAAAAATGGATGCTCGTCTTCCCTCGCTGCTCCCACAACTTCCTTAGGGCTTCAGCCAAGCCTTCTGGTCCCGTCTCCACCCTCGATCTCCGTTGCTTCGTGACGGGGCACCTAGAGCTTGCTTGCAGTCCCAAAGAAGTCCCGCCCTGAACGGGCGGGCTGGGAGTGCGGCAACCAGCAAGCGGACAAAGCACGGACGCCTGCTCGGTCTCTTCGCCCCTGCCGATCCCGCCCCGCCTCCTCCGCGCAAACCGCCGCTCTTCGCTTGTTTGGACGCTATTTCCAGACACCGATCCTGTCGCAAAACAGAATGCAGGTCCTTGAGGGGTCTTTGCCAGAATGCTGATTTTAAAGCTGCACGGGTTTTTCTTTGCAGATGTGACTCGGGCGGGCGGGAGTGTAAGCGGGTTGCAAGTGCCGGCTGGCGGAGCAGCTGCTGCCGCGCGTCAGCCGAGACAGATCAGAACAAAGCCCCAGGTCGTTTCCAAGTCTCTATTCCTCAAATCTACTGCTAAGATTGGGACTGGTCGTTCACAATGCTAATCTCTCCAAACGCACCTCGAAATACTGGTGAGAAGATGGAGAAATCCTGATCAGTCGCGGAGGTGCAGGGAAAGCCTTTTGTCTTCAGAAAGCCATTTTGCTTCTTGTGTTCTTGTCTTTTTTGATAACAGTAACATGCTGTTTTTGTTACTATAGCTTTATAGTATAATTTCAGGTCAGGTATTGTGACACCTCCTGTTTTATCTTTCTGCCTTAGTAGTAATGTTTTTACTGTTTTGGATTTGTTTTATTCCACATGAATTTGAGAATTGATTTTTCAAATATCCATGAAGAATGTCATTTGTATCTTGATGGGGATTGCATTGAATCTGTACAGGGCTTTCAGTAGAATGGCCAATTCAATTATATTGATTCTGACTAACCAAGACCATGGAATATCATTCCATCTTCTCAGATCCTCTTCAATTTCTTTTCTTAATGTTCAATAGTTTTATATGTAGAGGTATTTTAAATCCTTTATTAGGTTAATGCCCAAGCATTTTATTATTTTTGATGTTATTGTAAATGGGATGGGTTTCCTTATTTCTTCTTTGGCAGAATTTCTACTGGAGTATAGGGGTTGATTTTTGATTGTTAATCTTGTAACCAGCCATTTTCATAAATTCATTTAAAAGCTCTAGAAGTCTTCTGATAGAGTTTTTTGGGTCTTCTAGGTATAAGATCATGCCATCGGCAAATAGAGATAGCTTAACTTCCTCTTTTCCTATTATAATTCCTTTGATTTCCTTCTCTTTTTTTGATAGCTCTGGCTAGGGTTTCAAGGACTATATTGAATTAGTGTGATAACAGTGAACAGCCTTGTCTGGTCCCTTAATTTAGTGGGAGTGATTTTGGTCTTTCTGCATTCAGTATAATGTTGTCTATGGGTTTGTCATAAATGCCTCTTACAAAATTAAAGTATGTTCCTTTGATCTCTGTCTTCTCCAGAGTTTTGAGCATAAATAGGAATTGAATTTTATCAAAGTACTTTTCTGCATCAATTGAGATGATCGTATGGGTTTTGTCTTTAATGCTGTTTAAGTGGTGAATCATATTTGTTGATTTGGGTATGTTGAACCAGCCTTACATTTGTGAAATGAAGCTTTCCAAAAACACATGAAAAAGATAATACATCACAATCAAGTGGGCTTATCTTTTTGACGTGTTTTTGGATGCAGCTTGCTAGAATTTTATTAAGGTTTTCTGTATCTTGTTCATCAGGGAAATTCTTTTCTTGATGTGTGTTTTGGTATCAGGGATATGTTTGCCTCATAAAAAATATTTGGGAGGATTCTGTCCCTTTCAATTTCATGGAATAATTTACTAAGGAGAGGTGTTAATTTTTCTGTAAAGGTTTGGTAGAACTCTGCTGAGAATCCATCAGGTCCTAGGATTTTCTTTTTTGGAAGACCTTTAAGGCCTTTGATTGTGGTTTCAATTTCACTCCCTGAGACTGGTTTGCTTAGATTTTCAATGTCCTCCTGTGTTAATTTGGGATTGTTGTATGTGGGTAGGTATTTATCCATATCTTCCAGATTATCAAACTTGGAAGAGTAAAGTTTTTCAAAATAAGTTCTGAGAATCCTCAGGTGTTGTGTCAAGTACTAATATTTACATTAAAGCAAGTGTTCAAGGAAAAGGTAAGAAATAAGTAAGTAGAAAGAAGTAACAAGTCCACAGCTACAACACTTACTACAACAAACACACACACACACGTTAAAAAAAATTTTAAAAATAATTCAAACCTGGTGTATGGACTTGAAGTGGCCCTGCTGATCACCAGTGAAGTCTGACCAATTGCCCTGGAGTGTTGTCCTGGACTGTGGTGGCTTGTGACTTGTGAGGGAGAGGGGAAGAATTTGCTGTTAGGTAACCCTCACTCCCTGATCCAATTTTCTCTGGTTTAACTGTTCTGCAGACCACACTAGCTCCAGATTTTTGGCTCCTATTTGGCTGAATTTTCCCTGGGGTTGTAGGAGGATCTAGGTGATGGTAATGAGGGTCTGAAACAAAGTTCTGCCCCCCTTGCCGGTATGCTCAAAATGGCTGCAGCCCATGCTGCTTAGGGCAGGGGGACAGACGATGACAATGTTCTCTCCTCCCTAGCAGAGATGCCACAGAGTTGTCCCAGTTTAAGCACAGAGCAGAGGTGCTGTTTGCACTCTGCCCATTTGTAGCAGTGTAGGATACTGAGAGCATTGTGGGGAAATCTGCCTTAGATTCCTAACTCTGTTTCCCTGCCTGTTTGTCTGAAATCACTACAGTCTGACCTCCTCATCAGTGGGAGGGGGAGTATGCTCCCTCCTCCACAGTAGAGATGCAGAGAGGACCAAATTTCAGCCCAATGCAGGTTTTCTAGGTGCAGTCAGTCTCTACTTGGCTGTGGCTAAAGGTGTCAGACTGAGTAGAACAGGGTCTCCCCTGCTGCTGCATTGATTGAGGGGTGAGGGCAGTCCCAGGTGACTGGCCGGATCTGAATTAGTTCCTCTTTTCAACTTGATACACCCAAGTCTCTAAGTCACTGATCTCCCACTGACCTGAGCTGTTTACAGTGAATCTTTTCCAGTACATGCACCTTGCAGGAAGGTAGCTTTACTGGCATTTCTTTCTTTTTAAGTCAAAGAGAGTCCTTGGGCGCGACTTCCATGCAGCCCCCTCATCTTCTGCCACACTGAGAAGTCTGCTTTGGTAACCCAGTTCTCTCTCTCTTACTTCTATGGTCAGGATGACTACTGCACAACCTCCTCATGGGTGGACAGGAGGATCTGCTTTCCCCTTCACCATGGAGATGCCACACACTTGTCCAGAATTTGGCCCCATGCAACATTTCTACATGCACTTGGTCTCTGTGTGGCAGAATTGGTCACATTGCATTGATCAGCATCTCCCAAATTGATTTTCAATTTTGTGTCTGCCAAGGATGTTTTCTATCTCCATTTTGAAAAACTGATGTTTAAAAGCTAATGTTATCTGTCCTTGGTTTTTTTTTTTTTTTGATCACAGTAATAGTCTCAAAGTTTTCTGTTTAAGCAAAAATTTTTATCTCTTATTTAAAAAACATATGCTCTCAAAAGTATTTTCTGGTACACTTGAGGTGGAATTTTAAAATGTTTATTTAATATCACCATTTCTTCACAATACTAAAAATCTGTATATGGGCAGCTTGATATATAGGAAAAACTTTGGAATAGAGACAAAGTTGTGGTCCTGCCACTAGATTAGTTGTCATCTTGAGTTCACTGTGAAAGCCTCTATTTTCCTTTCTGTAAAATAAGGACATAATCCTATACACATTGGTTTTTGGAGAATTAAATGGATAATTGGATTGATGTAAATATTCGAAAAATCTTTGTTATTGTTGTGAAGATTCATCATTTAGAGTTTGTTTTATTAAAATCTGAAATGCTTGCTGCTATTTAAATTTTGAAACAGATTATATCATGGTTCTATCTAGTTTTGTTGGTACTCTTCCAATATAGTTATTGATATGATGTGCTAACCTAAGTTTAAAGAATGTGCTGCCTGTAAATTTCTACCTCTTCCCTGTCTGCTGCTATCAGCACCATACTGTTGATGTTTTGTATTAACATTGTGAAGGAAATTTATGAGAATAATTAGTTCTGTGTTGCTTATATTAGAGCTGGTTATCTCAGTTCTTACTTGGTAGGAGGTGTGTCCCCTGCCATCATTTGGCTCCCGGTTCACAGCTTTAAATTATGTGGAGGAGAAAATGATTATAAATGGTTCCTTCCTGTGGTGTTCCTAACACTTTCCCTCCTAAAAAAGAGTTTCTTGAATTTTTCTCACCAGTTTCTCCCTGTGTTGCAGCCTAGGAGATATGTCTCATCTGGTGATGAAGTTGCAAAGCAATTTCTTGAAGTATCATTAGTCTATAGTTAAGAGTTAGGTTTGTTTTTAGAGATGAAATATTAACTGGTTATGTTTTTTAATGAATAAGCCGATTATATCTGTTGAGAAACTGCTATGATTTTATTTCATATTGAAGGATGAGATATTCATGTATATATTTGGGGAAGAAGTACATATAAGTAGTTACATTTGGTGGAGGAAAATCAATGAGAGTAAAAATCAAAATTAAAATATGCTTTTAGTATTCTTTTTAGTTGGTGATGAATAGTGGTGAATAACTGATATTGTATGTCATGTTTTGGCATATTTGGGCATATCAACCAAATTTTATAGCATTTTCATTTATATTCTTATGATAGCTTTCCAGTTTATCAGTTCTTTGCCTATTATGTGCTGCTGAGCTTGAAAGACATTTTTGAACTATGTGGTAATAAAAAAAAAATAAAAGTGCCATAAAACACTGGCCCAGGGTATAGGTTTTTCTCTAGGACTAACTTGAATAACTACAGTTGTTGTAAACAACAATGGATACTTGATGTTCCATCTCTGTTGTATTTGAATTAATGATTGATTTCCTATTTGAATAATATCCCAGAGGTAAGAATCAATCTTTTAATACAGGTATTATAAAACAATAGTTGTCTAAGGCATACTGGATCAAATGATCTTAGCCAGTATTATACAGGAATATTTTCAGGTTTTGTAGAATTGTTCTTTCATTGCAAAAATGCCTGACTGGTACTGCATAGCACTAAGAATCCTACGGCACATTTTAAAGCAAGCCTGCCTTTTACCGATACCTATGCTATCTTGCATTTTATAAAGGATTGACAGCAGTGTCCGCTTCCCATGCTGATTTAGCTAATGGGTTTCCTGTTGTAGGTCAGAATTTTAGACAGTTTAAAGGAGGATAGGTTGGTAAGGTGGATATTTTGGAATGAGATCTGAGCAAATACTTAACTTTTGTGATAATTATATATGCTTTTCTATGCTTTTGATCATATTTGTGTAAAAATGATTTGTGGTATGCCTTGAAATTAGCATTAAGTGGAACTCATGGTAGTGCCTGTGACCAGGTTTCTTAAGGTAATTAGTACCAGCCATGTTATCATTAAGTAATAGGTACTGTTTCCTATCTATAATTTTCAGCATTTGAGTTATAAGTAAATGAAATCCCTCATATTTCATTTATGATCACAATTCTCCAAGCATATACCAAGGCTATTGGGATTGAAGTATGTTTTTTTCTACTTTTTCCTTTAAGAAAATGTTTTGCAATGCTCTATTTTTCTGTTCCTTTGTTCATTTTTCCCTGAGATCTTCTCTTAGTCTGTTTTTGCTGATGTTTAATGAAGGGTTTTGACATAGTTCAAACAAGTATTGAAGTCAGATCTTAAGGTAAAAAACATTAGAAGGGCATGTTTTACCCTAAGAAGAGAGGATAGGAAGAGTATTATAATAGCAGAAAGTGATAGATAGGGAGGGGAGTGTGGAAACTGAGACTTGTATGAGGTCCCTGTAAGGAAAGATGTCTGCTTAGAAGAATTCCAAATAGTTAAGAATAGGACTGAATAATAAATTAAAAAAAATGAAATCATGTCTGGTTATAAAAAGTAAGAACTTCCCAGGCTTTATAGTTCATTCCCTCCAAAAAGATGTCATGTATTTTTAGAAACGACTTCCCTACTATGCATGACAATTTAGACATTCTGAATGAGGATTAATATTACTCACAATATATAAATAACTTTTTATTTGGAAATTAGTTATAATATTACCATGTACTTATATTGTACATTACAGTTTCTGAGTGTCTTGTTCTTCATTTTTTTTCTTTACATACTTAAAACAATGTAGAGACATAAGTAGGTCAGGTGATCTTATTTCCATTTTGTGTGTAATTTAAATTCTCTTGATGCCCTGAGTGTATCGAGGAGGCCACATTAATATTAATGTTCCATTGCAAAAGATCACAGTTTCCACTTGCTTAAGACTTCTGCTGTCCTCCATTATTTCCTAGATATTTTTTGAGATTGTTCAGAGTATGGCCCCTGCTAAGTATTAGGTACCACACCTGCTGAGGAATGAACCCTTGGTGGGAATGCAGTCTCTGGACACAGCTCTCTTGCCCTGGTGTGATGCTGTTTTGAGCTCAGAATGATCAAGTTTAACTTGTGGCTTTGGTTTTGTAGAATGAGCTTTCGAGGGAAAATAAAAGGAGGGGTATGGACTTGGTCATTGTCTTAAAAATGATTCTGTCTAAGCATATGCACATTTGTATTTTTACAATCAAAGGGTAAGAATAGGGCTACTTGTATCCTCAGAAGGCTAGGCTTAACCATTGTATGATCACCGAGAGATTCTGGGTTTCTATGGAGATATGGGGAAACTAAAAATTTGTATTTGTTAAAAGTGCTATTTTTCAAATTTCCCCATTATGTCTTTTGTAGTTTTTGAAAGAAAACTTCTGCAGTTTGAAAAAATGAAAAAGTCTCATTCTTGCATAAGTGAATTTTGGACAGATGGAGAAGTCCCTTCTTGTCCACTGTGAGACAGTGTACAGATGGTTGGAACCGTAGGCATCCCTGGGATGCCATTATTCTATACTGAGTCATTAGAATATAAGCAGCATAAAGCTTGCCAATTCATGACCCTGTTTTAGTATCATTTCACATTCAAAGAAACAACAAAGTGGTATCCAAAATAATTGAGAAGAAGTTTAAATCTTTACTACTTTTTTTTTATCAAAGGAAAATAATTGCATAGCACAGTAAAGCTTTCTGAAATATTTTCTCCTAATTCTTTCATTTCCCTAATCTCTTATAAGCAGCAGCTGTGGAATATCTCTCTTCTGTTCCACTGTAAGCTCCCAGGAGGTGCTTTCTGTAACTCAGGTCATACAGGCTTCCTGTATCTCATTCCTGTACTCTTTGGCTCAAAATTTTATTAAATTGAGGAACCTAGTTTCAGGGCCCTGTTTTAAATTCCTGCTCTCCCAGTTCTTTGAGCTTATGCAATGGAGGAAGGCCTGGGGATTTATCAAACTAAGAAGAATCTGATTCTTGTGTGTGTGTTTGTGTGTGTTGGTGGTATGTGTCAGGGAGGAATCCCGAGGATTGTAAACATATAACTCAATACCTTTTCTTTTATTCTTGGAATGATAAAAATCAGATCCATGAAGATACTGTTGCATATATTATATAAATGATGAATATTTATTAACTTGTGTTTTTAAAAGAATTTTTGAAGTTAAAACATTAATATCAACTGGCAAATTCCCTTGTAATTGTGTATTCTATAAGTGAAAAGTTTTATTTCAGGTTGGCCACTAGAATGAAAGGAGTAAAATTTTTGTGCCACCACTGTAAAGTATAACTAGCTCACTTTTTCTTGACTTTTATTTTGTTCTTTTCAACCAACTTTTAATTTATGCTAATTTATATTCTATGTATCCTTATAAACCAATTATATGATGTATAAATATTTCAATGATGAGGTGCAAAGCTGCAGTGTTTCTTACACAAGGGTTGATGTATCTTAATCCTGTAGAATTTAATGGTGTAAAGGGTAAGGAATCAGTTAGTGGTACTTTCCTATCAGAAAGAAATGAGGGAAACAAATACTTTAGTAGTCTGGAGAAGTTAAGAAACCCTGTTGATTACTTTTTCAACTTACCTTATATGTCTGATTTTGATGAACATCACTGTTCAGTTTTAGAAGTGGTTTATTTTTGCTTTATTTATCATAAGTAGCACTTTGTGTATGGCTGTCATTTAGCAGAAACTCTACGTATCTACTGGGTGTTATACTTTCGAATTTATTGTTAACTTGTTGAATGACAGGATAAAACGGGCATGTCTCTAGTTAGATTTTTGAAGGTAACTGGAATGTGAACTCCTTAAAATTCCATTCTATACTGTCTTTTAAGTTGGTTTTTGATACCAAATAAATAATCAGTTGGTAGTTACTATGAAACTACCTAATGTAATGGTGAGAATATTAATAGGTAGTTACTATGAGACTACCTAATGTAATGATGAGAATATTAATATTCAGTTAGGCAAATAGTTCAAGTCTAAACTATATTCTTTTAACAGTGTGTCCTAGAATCTCTGAACTTACATTTCTTCAGCCATAAAGTTGGTATGGCAATACTTTCTTCCTAGGACTGTTGTGAAGATTAAATCACAATATTTCACGTTGCCTAAAAAATTAGCTGAACAAATCAGATTTTTCATTTCTATGTTGAATAAATGAAGAAATGAGTAGCACTATACTCTGTTTGGAAACATTTAAAAAATCATCTGGCATGGCAAAAATTAGGGATTTTTTTTCTTTTTTCTTTTTATTAAGGAGTTAAGTTGTACAATCATAAATGCTTACAAATTAACAACATGATATGCATTTGATCTAAATCCAGAGTCACCCCCACATTGCCCATATCCTAGTCTCTTGATTCTTTTATATTTCCCCCATAAAAGCTATAAATGTCCATATGTGTGTGTGTGTGTGTGTGTGTGTGTGTGAATTTTCCAAAATTAAATGATCATATAAGTATTATTTGGCTCCTTGGGGGGGTGCATAAAGAGTATGTTACATTGTTGATTGCATCCCTAGATCCCTCCCTATCCTCCATGCCTCTACCCTACCTGCCACCTCCCTCCTCCCCCATTCCCCCTACATGTCTATGGTTTCCCTAGATTATGTGTTGCTACACTTTTGCTAGATCTAATACAAGAGTTTCAAAACCTTTCACCCAAGCCAGGGTTCTCCTCTAACCTCCACAAATGAGGGAAAACATTGGTCTCTTGAGTATCTAGGTTTGCCTAATTTTGCTCAGCATGATTTCTTCCATTGCCATCCATTTACATTCAAAGACTACAATATTGTTTGTAACAGCTGAGTAGAACTCCATTGTATGTATATACACCAGAGCATTTGGACCCATTCATCCAGTGGGGGGGCATCTGGGTTGGTTACATAATTTAGCTGTTGTAAATTGAGCTCTATGAACATAGATTTTGCTGTGTCACTGTAATGTGCTGATTTTAACTCCTCTGGGTAAATATCCAGAAGAGGGATAGCTGGTTTGTATGGTGGACCCAACCCTAAGTTTTTGAGGGTTCTCCATACTGCTTTCCAGAGTGGATGCACCAGTATGCAGTTCCACCAATAGTGTGCTAGTGTTCCTATCACCCTGCAACCCCTCCAGCATCTGTTATTGTTTGTATTCTTCATCTTTGCCAATCTGGCTGGAGTGAGGTGAAATCTTAATGTAGTTTTGATTTGCATTTTTTGATTACTAGTGATTTAGATGACTTTCTCATGTATTCATTGACTTGCTCAATTTCCTCTGTTGAGAAGTTAGTGTTTAGCTCTCTGGCCTATTTATTGATTGGATTGTGCTTTTGATATTAAGTTTTTTGAGTTCTTTATAAATTTTGGATATTAGTCCCCTGACAGAGGAATCACAGGCCATGATTATCTCCCATTCTGTACGTTTTTTTCTTGACAGTTTAGATCAATTCCTTGTCTAAGAAAAACCTTTATGTTTAATGGTGTTCCTCTCACTGATTCTTAACTTTAATTCTTTCACTTTGGGAGTCCCATTGAGGAAGTCATTGCTTAATCTCATATGCTGGAGTGTAGATCCTAATTTATCTTCTAGCAGTTTTATAGAAGCTGGATCAAGTTCTACTTCCTTGATCCATTTTGCAGAGTTATGGTTTCCTCATAAAAAGTGTTTGGGAGAGTCCCATCCTTTTCAATTTCTTGGAATAACTTAATAAGGAGAGGTGTTAGCTACTCCTTATAGGTGTGGTAGAACTCAGTGGCGGATCAGTCAGGTCTTGAACTTTTCTTCTTTGGAAGGCTTTTAATTGCTGTATGGATTTCAGTGCCTGTTATTGGGCTTTTTAGGATTTCAATATCATCCTGCACCAATTTGGGGATGTTGTATGTGTCTAGAAATTTGTGCATATCTTCCAGATTATCTAATTTTGAGGAGTATAATTTTCAAAATACATTCTGATAATTCATTGGATTTCTGTGGTCAGTGGTGATTGCTCCCTTTCCATTGGTAATTTTGTAGATTTATTTCATTTCTTTCCTTCTTTTAGTGAAATTAGCTAGAGGTCTGTCAATTTTATTTGTTTTTTCCAAGAACCAAATTTTTTGTTTTGTTGATTCTTTTAAATTGTTTTTTATTCTTGATTTCAGCTCTGATCATGACTATTTCCTGTTTTCTGATGGCTTTGTTATTTTGTAGGGATTTGAGGTAGAGCATAAGCTTATTTATTTGAGATCTCTTCTGATTTTTACTGTAGGGACTCAGTGCTTTAAATTTTCCCCTTAAAAATGCTTTCATGCTGTCCCAAGGGTTTTGATATATTAGGTTTTCATTCTTGTTTGATTCCAAGAATTCCTTGATTTCTGCTCTCATGTCTTCTGGGATCCATTCTTCATTTAATATGGTGTCATTCAATCTCCATGTATATGTGTGTTTTCTGTTATAAGTTTTGCTTGCCAATAGTAATTATTATTTTCATTCTTGATAATTGCTATTTTGAATGGAGTGTCTCCTATAGACTTTAAATCAAGTCTAGATTACTTATAAAATCTGATACAATGTCTACATATAATTCCATTTGCATGGATTTGGTATAATACTTATAGCAATTCAAATTTCACTTTTTAGAAATTTTGAATTTTTTTTTAAAACCTTTTCATTCTGTGACTAGTAGAAACTGCAGGTGCAGAATCCATGGATACTAAGGAACTGTGACTGTAGTTGCTTTCCCACTTATCCAAATTATGTCAGTTCTCTAACATCATTCCACTTCTCTATGAAACACATCTTCTGTTTGCCAAGCTTCCGTCATCTTCCTGATTGCCTCTGGCACTCTTTGGCAAATGCTGAAGGATCTTTGGGTGTAACATAAATACAATTCACTTAGACTCTCGAGTATGTTAAACTTTTCCTTAATTGTACAAGATATTGATCTTTTAGTATTTCATGAGTATAGCAGGGATTTTGCCAAATACTGTTTTCCATTCAATACTTAGGTAACTAACTCAATGAGTATTTGTTTAATCAACTTTTACATGCTTCCCATGAGATGATCCACTTTTGTGGCTCTGCCTCTTGGAAGATTGTAGTTAATCTTCAAGCTTGCTCTTTTATTCATTGAACAATCTTTTGGGTAAAGATTCTATTTTACCTTTCATTCCTTTTTTGGAGGTAACAGTATAGTCTCTGTTTTCAGAATTTTGAAGTAGTTTGAAAAATATTGATTACATTGTATCTTAGATTTTGTTAGATTTGAGAACTTTGATTGGGTTTGAATGAAAATTAATCTTTCAGAAATTGTTTCCTACAAGTTCTAAGATTCCTATTATTTCATCATGAGAAAAATCCAAAGAAGATTGCCTTATATGGAAATCAGTTTAGTTTGATACCAGGCATATTTACTTTATTATGGAGCTCTGTTTGTTCTTCAGCTGAATTCTGTGCTCCACTCACAAAAATTGAGGATTTTCACCTAAGTGTACTGTAAAATCTTGGGTTTTTTTACTTTGATCAGTTGGCCTGTATTACATTTGGGCCTGTCACCTTTTGTACCTTTTTTTAAAAAAAGTGATGAAGAATCTTTAAAATCTGAACTTACTTACTGCTTTACCTTTCAGAATAGAAATGTAATGTTCATCATTTTCACGTGATACTTCTACTTTTAGTTCTTTTTTTCTACCAAGGGTTATAGTCCTTTTTCTTATTTGTATTTAATCATGTTAGTAATAACTATGAATAATTAATTTCAGCTTATAGACACTTCAGTGAGGACCATGGCATGTAATTGTGATAGCTGCCCGGTGAACTGGCAGGTAGGTTGTTTTATCCTCATTTCACTGATGATGAAACTGAGACTTACAGGTTTTAAGGTACTTGCTCAAGCTGGAGACTAGCACTGAAACAAGGTACTCTGCTTTTTTCACTGTTCAGTGTGGCCTTTGAAGTATTATTTAAAATACAAATAACTGTGCAAATTGTGACTTTATAATAAGTTAGCATTATTGTACAATTTTAAACATATTTGACAAATATTTAAAAACTTACGTAGTGAGTATTTTCCATAAAATGGTCAAATCTTAGAAGTCCTAGACATAGATTTTTAGGTCCCTTTTAAGTGGTTGATGAAGTTAGGTGCAAAAATACATTGAAGAAGTTCTGTATTTGTTATTGTAGATATCTAATAATCGCATATGGTGAATGGCAGCAGAAAATGCATCAGGTGCCCTTGTCTGATATGCATCTCATAGTTGTTAAGTTGCCTATTCAGTGTCCAAAATGCTCCAAAGAAATTGCTCTTATTTCTTACTTATTATGCTAGCAATTAAATAAATTTTAAAGAGAAAAAATTTGTTAAGCCATTTTTTGTGAAATCATGAACTATAGAATTTCCCTCTGGTCATGTCACTCTGAAAAGACCTGGGAGGCTACTAGTTCAACTCTTAATCTATTCTGACAAATTTCCCTCTTTCTTATTTCTTATCAGCTCCTTCTTAATGAGAGATACTGTCTTTGGTATCCCTATTTGCTGCTTTATACACATATTTAACTTTATCTTCAGTGCAATCTCAGAAGGCAAATCTTTTTAGCTCAGTTGGAAATCTGAATATATTCCATCTTCTAGGTTTACATGAAGATCAGCAGGGCATACATTGTTTATGTAGAAAACAGAAATCCAAATTAAAGTATGTTGGTTTGGTTAGTATATGTGCTTCCCTAGAGGAAGAGGGCTCTTTTATCTGTGCACTGAATTGCAAACATGCCTCTTTCATTTTAAGTATAAGTCAAAGAGTCTCGAATTTATGCCACTGGCTTGGACAGTTCTGTACAAATTCAAAATACATCATACCTATGGGCTCTTATGTATATCTCTGAACTTTGACATGTATTGAATTTACCTTATCAAGGCTGTAATATTTCTGAAGGACTCCAGCAGGTTAGTCAGGAATGGCTTTTTCTACTGGCAATTAAAATTGTTCTCTGTAATAAAACTGCTTTCCCAAGCATTCCCCAAAGACACTTTCAAGATTTTTTTACTATGTTAATCTCAGATTGATAACTCTTTAGTTTGTCTCTTACTCTGTATTGAAAGAGGGGTATTTGGCTTTCTAGGTTCTTGATTTTACTCCCTAATCTAATATCTTACCACAGCTAATACCAAACTGCAAAATGTGTGACCCTTGGTCATTTTAAGGAACAAGCACTGCTTTTCAAATTATATTGGCTTCAGAATACCTTCTGAGCTATTTGAAACAGACTTTAAGTACTCATTTAACTATTTGTTCATCTCTACCAAGGTAGAAGTCCTAGAAAGCAGCTATTTGATTAGGATTTACTTATTGTTTTTTACTTATCTTAATTTGTGTGAGAGAATATTGTTTGATTATAGTACAGATTCTATTAACTGATTGACCTAAGACCAATTTCCGATCCTCTCCTCTCTTGCTAGCTTCCACTATTAAGTCTTAGGTCAACACTTAACAGCTTAACCCTTAACTTACAGGCAGTCAAAGCCAAATGACCTTTTTGATCTCCCTTGAAAGTACTTCTATCCATTGAGATATTAAGAGTTTGCTTTCTTGATAAAAGGCATAGATGTGTCAGTGTTACTGTTTATCCCTGTCTTAGTCCATCTGGGCTGCTATAACAAAATATCATAAATTGAGTAGCTTATAAACTAAATATTTAAAAATTTTTAATATATATTTTTATTAGTGCATTATAATTTTACATAATGTTGGGATTAGTTGTCACATATTCTTATAGGCATACAATTCGTTCAATATTCCCCCCCACATCCCTCTACCTCCCTCCTCCAATCCCTTGCCTTTCTTCTAGGTCCTATATTGTCCCTAAAAACCCAAATACCGTGACATAATTCTTATACCTATGGAAGAATGGAAGAGCATTTTATATATATATATACACACACACACACACACACACACACACACACACACACACATATATATATACACACACACATATACATACACACATATATACATACATATACATATACACACAGTGACATTTATAACTGATATATACATACATACATATACATACACACACAGTGACATTTATAACTGCTTGGAATGTACTTTGCTTTATCTCAGTTCCAACATTTCCCCTTCTCCTCCCTTCCTATAATCCCTTATTATTCTTCAAAATATTTGACAAAGGGATTAAACATTTACTTTTTTGTATAGGTATGCAGCATAGCTTGTTCAAATATCTTATGAAGTATCTTGCAATTGTATCTCATAAACATTAACATTTTGCATTTTTGTTCTATGGATTTAATACATGAGTTTGTCTACTTTACTCCCAAACCTGAGTTTAGGTTCAGCCTCCACAAATGAGGGAAAATATTCTGCCCATGACTCTCTGGGTTAGGCTAACTTTGCTCAGCATGATTTTTTCCAGTGCCATCCATTTACCTTCAATAGATGCAATATCATTGTTTCTAATAGCTGAGTAGAACTCCATTGTGTATATATATACCAGAACTTTTGGATCCATTCATCTAGTGAGGGGCATTTGGGTTGGTTCCATAATTTAGCTATTGTAAATTGAGCTGCTATGAACATGGATTTTACTGTGTCATGGTAATGTGCTGATTTTAACTCCTCTGGGAAAATATCCAGAAGAGGGATAGCTAGTTTGTATGGTGGATCCAACACTATAAGCTTCCTGGATGAGCATATCTGACTCTATTTTTATGTGGGCAAATTTTTCTTTAGCAATTTCCTTGAGAATGTTCCATATCCCATTCATTTGTTTTTCAGTTTCTTCCTGTATGCCAATTACTCTTGTTTCTTCTCATTTCATCCCAGGTATTTTAAAAATTCTGTTTGTGTTCTGTGAATTTTTTTCTTTTTTGTCATCTGTGTGCTCTAGCTTGCTTAGCCTGTTCTCATTGTTAGAAGTTCTTTCTTCAAGAGCTGAGGTTTTTTTCTATAGAAGTTAGTCTATGATTATATTCCATGGTTCCTCTCAGGTCATTGACTGCGGATTGTAGCTGTCTTACTTCCTTTTTCAGTATGTCTATTTCTTTGATAATAGAGTTTTTCATCTCTTGAGTTTTCTCACTTAGTCCCTTCATTATATCTTCTTTTAGCTCATTGTTCCTTTTAGTAATCAGATCGTTGATAATATTTTCAAGGTTTTCATCTTGACCCCTATCCATGTCATCCTTTTTGGAGGAGTTTCGGATTTGAGGTGAACCTCTTTTTGTTTGATTCTTTGTTTTGAAGAGTTTCTTGTGGATCTCTGAATTGAGATTTCCTGAGGGGAAGGTAGATAGTTCTTCAGGTGGTTTTTCCTTGCAAGTCAAATGGTCAGATGAGCCACCTTCTTTCAGATGCTGTTTTTGCCTGGGTCTTTGTGTTGCTCTACCTTTTGGTTCTAGGCTCAAGGTTGCAAATCTGAACCTACCAAAATGGAGACCTACCTTCCAGCAGAATTCAAAAAGGCCCCAAAAGGAATGTGGTGTTTAGCAAGGTGTGGCTGCCACAGGCAGGGAACCTCCCCTGGTTGGTCTTGAGCAAGGCTGCTCTGGACAAGGGTCCTAACAGTAGTGTCCTGAGTGCCTTTTGGTGGGATTCAAACAGGCCCCAGCTGGAACATGGGGTGTCTGGTAGGTGGGGCTGCTCTAGGCTGTGAACCTGCTCTGGTTGGTCCTGAGCCTACCAGTGGTTTCCTGAGTCTTCTGGCGGGACTCAAACAGGCCCCAACCAGAATGTGGGGCATAGTTAGGCAGGGCTCTAAAATTTGAAATAAGGGAGTTAACTTGTTACGCAAGCATAAATGCTTATAAAGTAACAATATGATATGCTATGATCCTAAACCAGAGTTATCCCCACATCATCCACATTCCAGTGTTTTTTTTTTTTTTTTTTTTTTTTTTTTTTTTTTTTTTTAAAGAGAGGGAAAGTGAGGGACAGTGAGAAAGAGAGAAACAATTTTCATTTGGTTTTTTTGTGTGGCTCTCATTGCTCCAATACTTCATTGTATATGTTGTGCTGGGGTTTGAACCCAGGTCCTCAGGCATGCCAGGCAAGCAGTGTAACTAGTGAGCAACCACTCCAGGTTCCCCCCACACTCATTAATTCTTGACTTTAATTATTTTGCTTTGGGAGTCTTGTTGAGAAAGTCATTGCCTATTCCCATATGCTGGAGTGTTGTTGGTCCTAATTTATCTTTTAGAATTTGTGTGGTAGCTGGTTTAATTCCTAGTTCCTTTATCCATTTTGATTTGATTTTTGTGCAAGGCAAGAGGTAAAGGTCTTATTTCAGCTTTCTGCAAATGGCTATCCTGTTTCTGTGGCACCATTTGCTGAATAGACTGTCTTTCCTCTAAGTTATATTTTAACCCCCTTTGTCAAAGATCAGATATTTAAAGATTTGTGGGTTTGTCTCTGAGACTTTTATTCCATTGCTTTTCATTCCTATTTTGAAACCAGTACCATGTTTTTGTTACTACAGCTTTATAATATAATTTTAGGTCGGGTATTGCAAAACCCTGTTTCATCTTTCTTGCCAAGTAATGTTTTTGGCTATTCTGTGTTTCTTGTTGTTCCAAGTGAAATTTGAAAATTGTGTTTTTTATATCTACGTCAAGAATGACATGGGTATCTCGAAGGAGGTTGCATTGAATCTGTATGGTGCTTTTGGCAGAATGGCCATTTTAGTTAGATTAATTCTGTCTAATCAAGAACATGGAACATCTTGCCATCTTCTCAGGCCTTCAATGTCTTTCTTCAATATTTGATAATTTTCATTGTAGTGGTATTTTATTTCCCTTGTTAAATTAATTCCCAAGATTTTATTCTTTTTGAAGATGTTGTGAATGGGACCAATTTCCTGATTTCTTTTTCTGCTGTATTATAGTTAGCATATAGGAAAGCTATTGGTTTATGGGTGTTAGTAGCCTACTAATTTGCTAAATCTGTTTATTAGCTGAAGCAGTTTTGTGGTGGAGTTTTTGGGATCTTCCAGATATAGGATCATCATCAGCAAAAACGGTTAATTTGACTTCCTATTTTCCTATTCTTACCCCTGGACTTCCTTCTCTTGTCTGATAGCTCTAGCTAGGTTGTTGAGGACTATATTGAAAAAAAAGTGGTGAAAGTGTGCAGTCTTGTATTGTTTCTGAGTTTAAGGGGAATGATTTCTGTTTCTCCCCATTTAGTATTATACTAGCTGTGGGTTTGTTATATATGGACTTTAAGTTCCTTTGATCTCTAACTTCTCTACACTTTTGAACATAAATGAGTTGACTGGATTTAATTGAAGGTCTTTTTTTGCATCAATTGAAATGATCATATGGTACTTACCTTTTTTTTTTTTTAAAGAGAGAGGGACAGTGAGAGAGACAGAGAAAGAGAGAAACAACTTTATTTAGTTTTTTGCATGGCCTTAGTTGCTCCAACACTCAGTTGTGTACGTGGTGCTGGGGTTTGAACCCAGGTCCTCGTGCTTGCCAGGCAAGTGTGGAAACCGCTGAGCCACCGCTCCAGCCCCGGTATTTATCTTTAATTCCTTTTCAGTGATGAATCATATTTATTGATTTGTATATATTGAACCATCCTTGCATTCAAGGAATGAATCCCACTTGATCATGATGAATTATCTTCTTGATGTATTATTGAATGTGGTTTGCTAGAACCTTATTAAGAATTTTTGCATCAATATTCATCAGGGATATTGGTCTATAGTTGTCGCTACCGCAGCATTCCAGAGCAGGTAGCGGGCAGAACGATCTGGACCGGCTGGATCGTTCCTCGAGATGGAGCCGAATCAGGACGAATCGGGGAGGCGGAGACAAGGGGGCGAATGCTGGCAGCTGGAAGGCTGGACCTCCATTCTCTTCCCGGGGGTCCCTTCCCTCCCGGCCTGGGGAGAATAAATCAGTCTCACTTGTGGATGGCACCTTGGAACTTCTCCCACTTTATTTCCAAAGCACATGAATGGATATATAGAGAACAGACCGCTAAGCGACCAATGTTGAAGCGCAGACTGGCTTATCCCAGCCAGTGAGGGACTGTTATGTTGGTGTTGTCATCTATCACCAGCTGGGAAGGTGCAGAGAAAGAGAGGAAGTAGCACTCAGGCACAGGTGCATAGCCCATTTTGCTCAGAGTGCGCGAAACATGAAGGAGGAGGAGGAGAGAGAAGTGTCATGGCGTCCAGCACAGTGTTTTTCTTTTGCACAGTGTCCAACATATAGTTTTCTTTATTTGATGTGTCTTTGTTGGTTTTTGGTATCAGAGTTATGTTTGGCTCATAAAAAGTGTTAGGGAGAGTTCCCTCCTTTTCAATATCTCGGAAGAGCTTAATAAGGAGAGGTGTTAGTGCCTCCTCATAGATGTAGTTAAACTCAGTGGGGAATCAATGAGATCCTGGGCCTTTCTTCTTTGGAAGACTTTTAATTGCTATATGGATTTCAGTGCCTGTTATTGGGCTGTTTAGGATTTCAATATCATCCTGAATCAATTTGGGGATGTTATATGTGTCTAGAAATTTGTCCATGTCTTCCATATTTTCTACTTTTGAGGGTATAGTTTTTCAAAATATGTTCTTATAATCTGGATTTTTGGATTTCTGTGGTGTCAGTGGTGATCCCTTCCTTTTCATTGGTGATTTTGTTGATTTGCTTCATTTCCTGCCTCCTTTTAAAAGTGAGATTGGCTAGGTGTCTGTCAGTTTTGTTCTTTTGAAGAACCAGCTCTTTGCTTCATTAATTATTTTTATCTTTTTATTATCATTTTTTGTTCTTGATTTCATTTATTTCAGCTTTGATCTTGATTATTTCCTGTCTCCTGCTGGCTTTCGGATTAAATTGTTCTTCCTTTTGTAGGGACTTGAGATGGAGCATAAGCTTATTTATTTGATATCTCTCTGGATATTTTATGTAGACATTGAGCATTATAAATTTTCTCCTTAAAATGTTTTCATGATGTCCCACATGTTTTGATATGTTGTGTCTTCATTCTCATTCACTTCCAAGAATTTTTTGGTTTCTGCTGTCATGTCTTCTTGGATCCATTCATCATTTAATAGGTATTATTGAATCTCCACGTATATGTTGTTTTCTGATATATATTCTGTTATTGGCTAGGGTCATGACATTATGTTCTGATAGGATATGTGGAATAATATCTACTTTTTATCTTTGCTGAGATTTTTTTTGTGAATTAGAATATGATATATTTTGAAGAAGGATTCATGCAGTGCTAAGAGGAATTTGTATTCAGCCAATTTGTGGTGGGATATTTTATAGATTTTTCTTAGGTCCATTTGCTTTGTGGAATTGTTTAGTATTTTTTAGTATGTTTTTTAATATGTTATTATTATTATTATTATTATTTTACTATTATTTTTTTTTTTTTTGCTTTGGCGATATGTCTGTTGGTGAGAGAGAAGTATTAAAGTTTCCCAGTATTATTGTGTTGAGGTCCACAAGTGGTTTTATGTCATGGAATAATTTATCTACATAGTTGGAAATATTGGTGTTTGGAGACTATATATATTTACTATGGTCATATCTTCCTTTGTATTGTTTCCGTTACTAGGCTATAATGACTTTCTTTATCTCTTCTGATTAGTTTTTGTTTGAAATCTTAATTTGTTGTTTATAAGTATTGCCATACCAGCTTGCTTTCTTGGGCCTTATGCCTGGTAGATGTTTTTATCATCCTTTCACCCTCAATGTGTGAATGTCATTGGCTGTAAGGTGGGTCTCCTGTAAGCAGCATATTGTTGGATTTGTTTTTCACCCAATCTTCTAATTTGTGTCTTTTGATTGATGTATTGAGACCATTCATATTCAGTGTTAGGATATTTTTGGTTGTGGTTCATAGTCATTATATTTTATAAGTAAATTTTGTGCTGCCTTGTTTGTCTGTTCATAGAATGTACTTTTATTGAATTTCCTCTGTAGGTTTTTAGGATTGTTTGATTGTTCTTCTATCTGGAATTTATCTTTGAGGATTCTTTGTAATGCTGGTTTTCTGTTCATGAATGGTGCCAGTTTGTTCTTATTGTGAACTGTTTTTATTTCCCTGTGAAATTTGAAGCTTAATTTAGTTGGTATACTATTCTTGGCTGCATGTTTTGGTCTTTCAGACATTAAAAGATCTCCTTACAGTGTGTTCTTGCTTCTAGAGTCTGAGTTGAAAATTTAGACGTGATCCTCATTGGTTTGCCTCTGAGTGTGATTTGGTGTTTCCCTCTTGCACATTTTAATATTCTTTCCTTGATTTCAGTGTTACACATTTTGAATGTGTCTCATTGAGTTTCTCATTTGATTAAGCCTATTGGTGTCCTGAATGCTTCTTCAATGAGCATTTTTTACTCTATTCTAATATAGGAAATATTTTAACTATTTCATTGAGAATATTCTTTATGCTGCTTGTTTACCTTTTGATTTGTTCCTGTATCCTAATAATTCTTAGATTCTTCTGATTTCATTCCCAACATTTTGAAAATTCTTCTCTTGTTCTATGAGATACTTTTCTTTTTTGTCATCAGTATGCTCACACTTACTCTGCCTATCCTCACTGTCAGAAGTTCTTTCAAATGCTTAGGTTCTGTTTTCTATAGAAGTTAGTCTATTATGAAATTCATCATTCCTCTGATATGATTCACTACAGATTTTAGCTCAGTTACTTCCTTGTTCAGTATGTCTATTTCTATAATAGAGCTTTTCATCGCTTGAGTTTACTCATGTAGTCTCTTTAATAAATCTTCTTTTAGTTCATTGTTCCTTTTAGTAGTCAGATCACTGACAATTTGTTCTAGGTTTTCACTCTGCTCCCTGTGCATAGGTTCCTTCTTAGGGGAGTTGTGGGTTTGAGGTGAACCTTTTCAGTTTGATTCCTCATCTTTGAAAAGCTTCTTCTGGGTCTTTGAATTGAGGTTCCCTGTATGGAAGGAAGGCAATTTTCTCGGTGCTTCTTTGTTGTAGGTCCAAAGGTATGGTCAGTCATTGCCTTTCTGATGATCACTTTTTTACAGAAAACTGCTTCTGCCTGGATACTCATTTCTTCCCACCTTTTGAATCTACATTCCAGAACTTGGATTTAGAAACTGGTGGGGTTACTGGAAATCCCACTGCATTGTTGAAGCTAAGTTGTAGGGGTGAATTGCTAGGTCATGGAGTCCCAGAGAAGTGGGCCTGGCCAGAACAGAGCAGCCTACGCACTGTGCTGTAATCTGGAATCTTTGGTGGCACGGATCTGGCAGATATGTGTTATGGCATGTGCTATGGCATGGTGGTCTGTTTGTGGGGTCCTTGGGATGTCCTATGTGCTTGATGGGCTGGGTTTGGGTCCAGGTGTGGTATCCTCAGGATGTCCTGTGCACCTGCTGGGTCCAGGGCTAGAGTTCTTTTCTCCCTTGTCAGTGGGGCTGGGTCTAGGTGTGGGGTCCTCAGGGTATCCTGTGTTTCTGTCATGGTTGGGGCTGGAGTCCTGGTCACCCAGCAGTGAGTTGGAGTTGGCGTAGTCCTAGAGGTGTCCTGTGTGCCTGTTGAGGCCGGAGTCCTGGTTCTTCTTGGCAACAGAGGTGGATCTGTTAAAGTGGTTATGTACAGTGTTCTCTGGGTGTTCTGTCCACTGCTGGGGCCAGAGTCCTGGTCCTGTGGGGTGTTGAGACCTAACTGTTAGAAGTATGGCAAGGTGTACTCTACTGGAAACATAAGACCTCTACAATATTGGGGATACCAGGATCAGATCTGCCTTGTGTTTCAGGCACCACCATTTTCCGACCTCCACCCTGCAGATCCTCCAACTTCATGGCAAGAAACCTGGGTTTCTGCACAAGAGGGATTGGGGGGCAACAGTACAGAGACCTAGCGTATTGGACATTGAAATGCAACTGAGCACCTATAAACTGAATTTTATTCTTCACAGTTATGGAGGCTAGGGAGTCCAAGATCAAAGTACCAACGATTTGATGTTTGGTGAAGGCCCACTTTCTTATAGATAGTGCCTTCTTGCTGTGTCCTCGCATAACAGAAGGAGTGGGACAAACTCCCTGTAGTCTCTTATAAGGGTACGGATCCCATTCACAAGGGCTCCACCTCCTGGACTAATTATGTCCTCAAAGGCCTCACCTGACAGCACAGATTTGGGGATTAGGATTTAAACATACAAATTTCGGAAGGAAACAATCATTTAGACCATAGCATTAAGCCATCCCTACCTTCTTCCTTGAATGTGGGGGTGCCTATTGATGCTGTTCTACTATGGAAAGCTCCATTTATGCATTTGTTTTCCAGAGAATAAATTACCATTTTGTTATGCTTGGGATATTAGGTGTCCCCCAAATGCTTACATGTGAGACAATGCAAAAAAAGTTTTGTCATGAGACTCTTAATCCAGTCAGTGAATTAATCCTTTGATTGGGATTAACTTGAGTGGTAACTGAAGGCAGGTAGGGTGTGCCTGGAGTAGGTGGGTCATTGGGGGTGTTCCTTTGGGGCATATATTTGGTAAACTGAGCTTAGTCTTTCTCAGTCACTTTCCTTTTGCCATAATGTCCTGCCTCATCTTGAGCCCCCAGAAATGGAGTTGGCCATTTATGGACAGAGACTTCTGCAACCTTAAGTCCCCAAATAGACTTTTCATCTTCTATGTTTTTCTTGTCAAGTCTTTTAGTCACAGAAGCAAAAAAGCTGATTAAAACACATTTATTTCAGGTTTTGTTAGCCAGAAGAATTCCTAATTAGTATATCAGAGTCACTGACTACTCTCACCAAAAGAGAGAAGTTTCCTTTTCATTTGGATACAGGTTCTCATCTTTGGCATTATTGACATTTAGTGTTGGATAATTATTGTGAGACTATTATCTACTTATAGAATTTTAGCAGCATCCTTGGCGTCTACTCCTTAGGTGACACTGTGTTTCCCCAGATATGATAGCCAAGGATGTCTCCAAATAATGACAAATGCTATTATAGAAATAGCCAGCATCATCCAGTCCAATTCCTGTGTTTTACTATGATACAACTTATCACACAGCTAGTTAGTGGTAGATCTTCTGATGTTTCTTATGATTTTCTCATAAATATGGCAGAACTGAGTATATAACAAAATAAATTTAATAAATTGGGAAAGACAAAGAATAGTATCTTGAACTTACAATATATTATAAAGTCAAACATTACTGAAGAATATGTTCTTGTTGAGGTTGTATCTTTAAATGTTTCATCTCACAATTATGTACATTTCAGAGTTATGTGCTTAAGATGTATGTAAGGAAATAAATGAAGTAATTTGTATATTTGCTATTTCATGATGGAAGACTTTTTACTGTAATGAAATGAATAAAAATAATTTGAAGACAAACCAAGCAGTTTTTCTCCTAAAGCATTTTATTCTGTTTCTTCTCTCTGCAATCCTCCTCCTTTGTATATCCACAAGGTTCC
This sequence comes from Aplodontia rufa, assembly GCA_004027875.1. Classification (NCBI taxonomy): domain Eukaryota; kingdom Metazoa; phylum Chordata; class Mammalia; order Rodentia; family Aplodontiidae; genus Aplodontia; species Aplodontia rufa. Next base: position 13,561 of record PVKS010019933.1, on the reverse strand, counting down.
TCTTTTACTTTCTGTAGGTGTCTGTCCATCACTTCACCAGAGATAATATTTTCACATCACCCATTGTTTAAAAAAGGAGTAAACGAGAAGGATGATAATTAAAACAATCTAATGGTACTCTTTGTTGAAAAGTTTTATTTACTTATTCATTTATTTTTTATTTTTTAAGGTGGTAATGTTGTATGCCTATAAAGATTCAAATAATGATCAAATAAATATAATACAACCCTTGGACTGAATACGGCTACTTTCCTGTTTTTATAAATAATATCTTATTAGATTACATATCCATTTGTATTCTTATTACCTATAATTGCTTTTGTGCTAGAACAGAGTAATAAGTAGTTATGACAGAGACTATATGGTGAACGAAGTCTTAACATTTTTTAGAATCTGGCTCTTTAAAGAAAATTTTTGTGAAAATTTATTCTAGAGCTTTAAGGAAATCTTAGAGATCATTTAGTACAGTGCCCTCAAAATCTTAAAAATATATACTCGTATCAACAAAAGTAAATTTTATATAAATTTTATATAAATTGTAACAATTTCTAGGAACTATTTGAAACACTAGAGATACCACATCAAACCTAACAAGTAAGTGGCTGGCCTCATGAAATATATAATTTTCTAGAGAGAGGGAGATCTGTTTAAATAAATTTTGTGTATTTCACTTTTTAAAAAAATTATTTACTAAATTACACAGTGAGAGCCATTTTATGGTAGCCTGCCAGTCACTTCACTGAATAAACACAATGACAGACATTCTCTCCTCCCACCCTGCTCCACTAACAAAAAGACAGTGCCAGCTGAAGGCATTCAGTTCTCAGGAAAGTGCCAAGGTGTGAACTCAGCAGACACTTGGGAGGCCTCTTCCCAGTGCAACTCATCACTCATCCACTGGACATAGTGGTCAACTTGTCTCCAATTCGGATATGAATTCACCTGTTCTCCACTCCTAACACCTGTGTGCCCACTGGTCTGAGACAAAGCCCAGAGTTCCTCCATTGAGGAGAAGACTTCTCCAACTAAGGACCCCTAGCAGAAGAGAAAGACACCACCAGAGGCCTGGGACTGCAACCAGCATCAGAGCACTAAACCAAAAAGAAGCAGATATAGAACTGGTGGGGAATTGCCAGAGGAAAGGGGTGGATACAGGCCCTAATAGGTGCAACCAACCCACCTAATTCTTAAATTAAACTATATTAGATTTTCTCTCTTGCTCTCTTTTCCTTCTTATTTTGGTGCAAATCAACCAATCTTAGGTTCTTTCCCTCTCATTCTCTTGCCTCCTCTCTTCCTCCCTGCCTTCCACTTCACCTGTCCCACTTATCCAATCATTCTCCCATCCTTCTAATACCCACTTAAGGTAATAATTAGGTTACAAATTTAGCTACTAATAATTTCATCTGTTCCAGAATTTTATTATAGGTATTTAGCTAAATTTGAGGAACTGAAGAAAACAATTGCAATAAGCTTTTGTTCTTACCAGGTTGAATAGAATAAGAGTTGGCTTAGAAGAGACTATAATAAATAGGTCTCAATAACTCCTGGTAAAGAGGGACTGAAATTGGGGTCAGCAGAGGTCACAAATTCCATTAAAATAGTAGTATCCAGAAATCCACCCAACCCAGGGCCTTTAAGGAAAAGAAGCTCACAAAAGAAGTTCTCACTTGAAAGAAGAAAATAGAACAATACTGGAAGATGGGTAGACATGCAAACAACATGAAAAAATAAGGGACTCAAGCAGCCCAAACTACCCATACTCCCTCAATAACACAGTGGAAAAAATGTCAGGGAAGGAATTTAGAAAATTCATACTTAAGTTGTTCTATGAGCTAAATGATGAAGTAAGGAAAGAAGACTCAGAGAAAATACAGGAAGTGAAATATCACTTCAATAAAGAGAGATACTGAAAAAAGAATCAAATGTAAATCCTTTAAATGACAGAATTAGTAAACCAAAATTAAAAATTCAATGTAAAGCATCACCAATTGTTTAAATACTTGGAATAAAGATTTTCTGGTCTTGAAGATAAGGTAAATAATCTTGAAAATAGTGAAAAGATGTTAGGAGATCATGAATACAATATTCAGGAAATCTGGGATAACATCAAGAGACCAAATATGAGAGTCACCGTGGTGGAGGAAAACATGGAGGCACAAACTGGTGATCTGCACAATATTTTCAGTGAACTAATATTAGAAAATTTTCCAGACCTTAAGAATGAAATGAAAACTCAAATTCAGGAGGCATATAAAACTCTAAACATATAAAATCACAGCAGACCCAATCCAAGGCACATTATTATGAAAATGCCTAACATACAGAAAAAGGACAGACTGATAAAAGCTGTAAGACAGAAGCAACAAATCACATTAGAGGAAAACCAATTCGGGATGCCTAACAAGAATACTATACTCAGCAAAATTAAGCTTCAGATTTGAAGATGAAATAAAAACCTTCCATGATAGACAAAAGCTAAAAGAATTCATAGCTTAAAAGCCTGCACTACAAAATATACTCAATAAAATACATCATGAGGAAGAAATAAAAATGAAAACCAGCACAGAAAGACCTTACCCTAGAAGAAGAAACATTCAAAAGAGAATCAATAGCATTTCAAATACTAGAAATAGATCAAAATGGAAGAAAATAAAATTCATCTCTCAATAATATTGAACACAAGTGGTCTAAACTCTTTAATGAAAATACATGGGTTGGTAAATTGGATTAAAAAACAAGACCCAACAATAAGCTGCCTGCAAGTAACACATCTCATAGGCAAAGACATCCATAGGTTGAAAGTGAAGGATGGGGAAAAACATATCATGCACATGTGTCTCATAAATAAATTGGTATTGCAAGTCTCATATCAGGTAAAATGGACTTCACACCAAAATTAATCAGAAGATACAAGGAAGATCATTTCATACTACTCAAGGGAATTGTACAACAGGACAGAACCACCATAAATATATGTGCCCCAAACAATGGAGCATCAGTACACAGAAAACAAGCCCTTCTGAAATTCAAGAACCAAATTGACCACAATATAATTATTCTGGGCAACTTTAACATACCTCTTTCATCACTGAATAGGTCATCCAACCAAGAACTAAGTAAAGATGCTATAGAACTAAGCCATACAATTAATAGTTTAAGCCTAACAGACATTTTTAGAATATTTCATCCTTTAATATCTGAATATACTTTCTTCTCAGTGATACATGGAACATTCTCCAAAATAGATCATATTCTAGGACACAAAGGAATCTTAGCAAGTATCAAAAATAGAGATAATGCCCTGCATCCTATAAGGTCATAATGGAATTAAGCTAGAAATTAACAATAAGATAAATAAAAGCCACTCTAACACCTGGGGATTAAATATTACACTCTTGAATAGTAAATGAATAACAGAAGAAATCAAGGGAGAAATTAAAAAATACCTTGAGATAAATGACACTGGTGATACAGCATATCAAAATCTATGTGACAGTATGAAAGCAGTTGTAAGAGAAAGGTTCATAGCATTAAGCTCATTTAAAGAATAGAAAGACACAATGTCAATAACCTAACACTTCATCATAAGGCCCTAGAGAAAGAAGAACAAACCAACACCAAAATCAGTAGAAGACAGGAAATAATTACAATCAAATCTGAAATCAATTGAAATAAAAAAATACAAAAAAAATCACTGTAACAAAACTCTGGGTTTTTTTTTTGAAAGAATAAACAAAACTAATAAACTATTAGCCACACTAACAAAAAGAAACAGAGAAAAAATCTAACATTATTAAAATTCAGGATGAAAGAGGAAACATCACAATGGACACTTCTGAAATCCAAAGGATCGTTAGAAATTATTTTGAAAATCTGTACTCCAATAAGCTAGAAAACCTTGAAGGTATGGATGAATTCCTAGAGAAATAAGAATCACCCAAATTGAACCTGGAGGAAATAGGAAACTTAAGTCAGTTTCTAGTAATGACATCGAAGCAGCCATTAACTACCTTCCAACAAAGATAAGCCCAGAACCAGGTGGATTCTCAGCCAAGTTCTACAAGAACTTTAAAGAAGAAATAATATCAATCTTCCTCAAATTATTCAGTGAAATAGAAAAGGAGGGAACTCTACCAAACTGTTCATATGAAGCCAGTATCACCTGGATACCAAAACCTGACAAAAATCAAGGAAAGAAAACTTTAGACCAATGTCCTTGATGAACATTAAGAATGCAAAAATTCCTTAGTAAAATATTGACAAGCTGAATACAAAAATACATTAAAAAGTTAGTGCACCATGACCAAATAGTATTCGTCTCTGGAATGCAAGGTTGGTTCAATATACATAAGTCAACAAATGTAATTCACCACATAAGTAGATTTAAAAACAAGAATCACAGGATTAATTCAATACATGCAGAAAAAGCATTTGATAAAGTACAGCACTCATACATGTTTTAAACACTAGAAAAGACAGAAATAGAAGGAATTTACCTCAACATAGTAAAGGCCATTTATGACAAACTTAAGGCCAACATTATTAATAGAGAAAAATTGAATGTATTTCCTCTAAAACTGTGAACTAGACAAGGATGCCCACTTTCTCCACTCCTATTCAACATAGTCCTTGAAACTCTAGTCAGTGTAATTAGGCAAGAGAAGGATGCTAATGGAATATAAATCAGTGAAGAAGAGTTTAAATTGCAGCTTTTTGCTGATGACATGATTTAAAAGATCCAAAAAAACTACATCAGAAGACTTCTAGAGCTTGTAAATGAATTCAACAAGGTAGCAGGATACATACAAAATCAACATGAACAAGTAAATTGCATTCCTTTATTCCAATGATGAACTTACTGAGAAAGAAATTAGGAAAACTACTCCATTCACAATAGCTTCAAAATATAAAATAAAATACTTGGGAATCAATCTAACAAAAGAAGTGAAGGACATCTACGATGAAAACCCCAGAAAGAGAGGCAAGGGCCAGGGAACTGGAGGAGGCGTGATGGGAGGTGGATTTGGGGCAAAGTGTATTGTTGCATCGTGTGCGTATATGAATAAGTGACAACAAATCCTATCATTATATACAACTATAATGCACCAACAAAAAATACAGTGGTTTCCCATTACTTCCCTGGCCTCATCTATATAACCCCACCCATCCATCAGTGTAATTAAAGTTGTTTCTTCCATAAATTTTCAGATGTTTTTACATATAAGAAAACATAATTATAGATTCATATTACTCCATTATTTTAAGAAAATAACAACTGTACAACTCTTTTGAAGCTTGTTTTTTTACACTGATATTGTAAGCTGGCGATCTTTCCACATGAATCCATAGATTCACCTTATTCTTTTTGTAATGGCTTCAGATTATTCAGCTCTAAAGTTTATCAATGTTTATTTCATCAGTCAGTACTTTATTGATAGACCTTTTAATTGTTTTAAATATTTTGCCTTTACATCCAATAATATAATGGCAGTGTACAAAACATATAAATATGTATGTATACAAATGCAAATGTGTGTGTATATATACATATATAATAATTCACAAGTGAGTAAATATTATCTGCAGGACAAAGTCTCAGAAACGAAACTTCTAGGTTAAAGAGGACTTGCATTATAATTTGTATAGATATTACTGAAGTACCCTCTTTAATTGTCATAATTTTTTTTATTAAGAGAGGGACAGAAAGAGAGAGAAAGAGAATCAATTTTATTTAGTTTTTCATGTAACTCTTGTTGCTCTTTGGATTCCCCTGATCCCATGTTTGCCCCTATTTTACCTCTGTTAGTTGAGCTTCTCATAGAAGTAAAAGGTTCCCCACTGGATTGATAACCCCCATACTCCCTCCCTTCAGCTGCCTTGACATCCCTCCTATTCCCCCCCATCCTCCTTTCATCCCCTAGCATCATAGGAAAGGTTCTCCCTTCTCCTGTAAAAATTCACTCATGTTGAGGTTATTATTAGCTTACCCAACTATCAGTCTGTTTCTGATTTTATTCTAGCTCCCATATTTGAGAGAAAACATTCAGCCCTTGAGTCTCTGAGTTTGGGATATTTCACACAACATAATTCTTTCCATCTCCATCCATTTGGCTACAAATGCCATGATATCATTCTCTTTAATAGCAGAGTAGAATTCCATTGTATATATATGTACCTTAGTTTTTGATTCCACTTGCCCAGTGAGGGGCATCTGGGTTGCTTCCATAGTTGAGCTATAGTAAAACGAGCTACTAAAAATGAAGCTGTATCTCTGTAATAAGTCAATTCTAGCTCTTTGGGGAAAATATCCAGGAGTGGGATAGCTGAGTCATAAGGTGGTTTTAATCTTTATTTTCCTAATGACTAATGATGTCTAATATTTTTTCATGTGTTTATTTGCCATCTGTATGTTTTCTTTGGTGAAACACCGACAAAATCTATTGCACATTATTAAAACTTGAATTATTTATATTGAGTTGTAAAAATTCTTCAAATGTTCTATTTGTTTTCAAATATTTCTCTCAATTGGTGGTGTGTATTATTTTTGTAAACACCTTTGGAAGAGCAAAAATTTTTACTGTTGATGAAGTCTGGTTTATTTTTCTTTAGTATGAAGTTCAGTTATTTTTCTCTATAGTTAGTTTCTTTATATAATTTTTTGTCCCACTTAAGAAATTTTTGATAGCATCACTAAGCTAACACCACTAAGGTTTTCTCTGATGTTTTCTTCTTGGAGTTTTAAAGTATTAGCTCTTATGTTTAATACATGTCAGATCTAGTTTCTCTTTGGTTGGAGGTAAGGTTTGAGATCCATTTTGTTTTCCTTTTTCGCACGTAGCTATCCAGTTTTCTAGCACCACTGTTGAAAACGTTATCTTTATCTCAGTGAATTGCCTTGTAATTGTAATTTTTTTAAGAGAGAGGGACAGTGAGAGAGAGAGAAAGAGAGAAACAATTTTATTTAGTTTTTCATGTGGCCTTCGTGCTCTGAGATTTCATTGTGTACATAGTGTGGGGTTTGAGGTTGTGTACTCACACATGCTGGGCAAGTGCTGTAACTGCCAAGCCACTGCTTCAGCCCTGCCTTATAATTTTAATGAAAAAATTTCATATGTATGTATATATATACATATATTCTATTCTATTTATCTATACATCTGTTTTAAACCAAATATAAAAAGTCACACAGCCTAAGTTTTTTGACTTTTAGAATTCTCTTAAAGCATGTTTTGGCTGTTTTTTCCCATTTTAATTATGGTACAGCTCATACCATTACCCCATTATTGTTTTTATAAACATCTTTTATTTTACTGTATTTCATATATAAAGCTTCTTGCTTTCTTTGAATTAATATGCACCCTGCTACCTTATTGAACTCTCATATTGTTTTTACTACTTTTTTTCAATTGATTCTCTTGGGGCTTTTTAGACATGTAATATCTTGTGGGAGATAGAATATCATATGTGATGTTGATTAAAGTCATCCAAAAGGAAGAAAAATATTATTGATACATAATAGAGGAGAGAAATGTACTTAGAGTTAAAAGTCAGTGTGCATGTGGAGAGATTGAGTTAGGTAAGACTTAGTTTATTCACACTAATTGGTGTATGAGTTCTAGGTTTCTTCCTAGGGGCTGTTGTTATTGGTAATGAAACAATTTAGATGACCTTGAAAAGACTGAAGGACAAGTTTATTGAAGAGTAAGATTTTAAGAATTTGAGATTTGAGGGTATCAGAACATTTATTTATATTGAATAGAAAGGGACCGATGAATAAAATAATAATTAAAATCTTGTAGGAATTATGGAGACTGATGTTAACTGAAATTAAGTGATGAAGGTTGCTTAGTCTAATGGCATGAAGTGTAATTCTGGATGTTCAGAGGAAGGTGGAAGGAACAGTGTTCTGGAATTATAAGAAAGCAGATCAGTTGTTTTATTTATATATTTTGCTTCTGTGACTAAAAGAACTGACAAGAACAATTAGAGGAGGAAAAGGTTTATTTGGGGGCTCATAGTTTCAGAGGTCTCAGTCCATAAAAGGCTGGCTCATTGCTCAGGGCTCCAGATGAGCCAGGACATCATGGCAGAAGAGTGTGTTGGAGAAAAGTGGCTCAGAACATAGCCATCAGGAATCACAGAGACAGACTAAGCTCCACTCACCAAATATTTACCCCCAAAACATGCCCCCCAATGATACTTCCTCCAGCCATACCATACCTGCCTTCAATTATCACCCAGTTAATTCCTATCAAGGGATTAATTCAATCATTGGGTTAAGGCTCTTATAACTCAACCATTTCAGCTCTAAGCCTTTTTGCATTGTCGCACATGAGCTTTTGGGGATCACCTAATGTCTAAACCATAACAGTAATAGTTGGAATATGGAAGGCAAATTAGACACCATTTGAGGGAGCTGTAGTGAAAGAGAATTCTTAGAGAATAGATGGAATTTACAGAACAAAAAGATGGAGGCAATACTCAGGAGGAGATGGTACATGAGGGATTTTATTATCTCTAGAGGACATAGCATAATGAGTTCTGAATATGAGAAGACAGACTGAGATGAAAGGATGCATAAACTGGAGAGACCTAGTAGTGAGGAACAATTCAGAAACTTTGGATTTTTTGTGGTGATAAAAAACTTGATGGAATTACTCTTGATAGTCAAAAATGCTGTGAATATTGTAGAGAGGGGACATATAGAGTGTTGGGGCCATCTAACTCCTACAGATAATGATGTAGAAACTGGGCAAAGGGCAGTGAGTTGGAGACTAAGAAAATCTTGGATTCCTTTTTCACTATGAGTTATATGCCTGTACTACTGACTAATACATATTATACAAGGAACAGTGTATATAAAAAATAATTAAATATTTTTAAAAGGTTGGCTAATCAGAGTGACAATGCATTATTACATAATATATCAAGGCAGTCTACATACTCAAGGTGACCTTGATGTTCATTATTGTGGATTAATGATGGTGGATGAGTATCTGTATATTGGTAATATTAATATTTTTAAATATTTTTTGCCTGCCATCTTGTCAGGACTAATTAACTCATGAATGATAAAAAAATAATCATAGGAATAGAGGTAAGTGTTCTCTTTTTTGTGCTTATATTATTTGTATAATCAAGTGTAATCTACATTTTTATAATCATCAAGCCCAGTATTCCTTTTTAAGGATATTTTTTCTGCCTCCTGCTTTGTAGTGTTAGTTTAGATAGGACTAGGTAATATAGTTATAAATTTACTTCCATGGCAATATATACTATCTTACTCTGCAAAGTGATGGAAGCTAGGAGGCAGATGTTTCATCATTAACTTCTCCCAGTTCTTTCTGCATGTCTTGCTTATGTTTGGAATAGGACATGGAAGGGATGGTGTAATACCTTTGTTAATATATGCCAACTTAGTTTCTTTTTATTTGTGATAAAAGTAGATACAAAGAGAAGTTCTGATATTTTCTTCCCACATCTCAGTGGATGCCTCAATTTGGTGACCACTGACATACTGGTGTTTGTTATCGGAAAGAAGAAAACAAATAAATGTTAGACTCAAGATATCATTTGGAAAATAAATGATTATTAAGAAGGAGTTAAAAGATTTTCCATTGAAGGTTTATAAGTCTAGGATGTTCATGGTTTTGCATTATCATTTGTTCATATGTAAAGTATTTCATTCCTTTTCAGGTGAGAAATTGGCACTTTAGTTTGTTATTAGCAAAGGTCTAATGGAAAGTTCACATTGCCATCCTCATTTGAACATTTGATTTATCATAAGACTTGCAGCTAAATGGCCCCTACCCATTATTTTCAATATTTAGTACAATTTTGAAGAAAAGCCATGAATTTTTTTCTGTACACACTTTTCATAGCCTAATTTTGTAAGATCTTTTACTCTTTAATATGCATACTTTTGCTTGTATATACTTGGATTCCCTGGATGTATTTTTCATAAGTGATATAGTTGGTGAATATTAATTAGATTGTAGAATAAATCTATTGTTTATTGCTGAAGGGCCCTTTTGGCTTCTTAGCACCTTGAAAACCTTTAAATCTACAGCAACGAGATTTTTAGTATCTTTTCTCTTTGTAGTTTTGTTTATTCTCCTCTTTAAAAAATAAAAAATGTAAATGAATAATTCAAGCTCCAAATATACAAATGGGCAATTTAGCCTAGATATTTACAGCATTTGTCTTTGCAAGTTTGAAGATACTTATCAATTTAATTGCTAGGTGCTCAGAAAAAGCATGCTAAAAAACAATAAACTCCGTAATAAATTTCCCTTAATTTAAGTTTTGCAGCAAAGTTGTAGGGCTTATTTGGATCATATGGGTAGTGTGCATTCATCTCCCAGGCCTACTAACTGACCTAATGGGGTAGATCCATGTCCTTTTCCTCTTTTTGTTGATAGTTTGCATCCATTGATTCATAAGCACATAAACAATGCTCATAAAGCAAGACTTTTCAAATGCTCCTAATAGTAGGAAGTGTTTGTGTTAGAAAGGCTATCCTGTTAATTGTTAATGTAACAAGTTTGAAGGAAAGTTAGTATTGAGGTCATGAATGGAGGCAGAGTGGGTTGTTGGTTGAAAGATTTATCTGGAAAGGCAAAGGTTGCTTAATTTTCAAAGATGAAATTCAGATTTCTTCATTATAGGCTTGTTATGGTCACCTCATTGGTGGGTAGCTAAGATTTCTTTTTCCAATAAAAAATATCTTTTTCTATGCTCCAGTCTTCAGCAATAGTTCTCTTTGAAAATTCCTTTGGAAATTATTTATCTTAAATATTGATTCATTCATTAACATATTTATTTACTTAACTAATATTTATTGAGTTCCATGTATTGCAATTGATGGTGAAAATACTTTTTAAAATTTTAATCTGCATTTATTTAATTATGCATTTATTCCTATGACATGAGTTTTTATTTCTTTAGCTTTTTCTGTTCTGGTTTAGGAATGATTTGTTCCTTTTCTGTGAGGGTCATCTCAATGTATCAGGAAAGCTCCATGTAGGAGTTAATTTGACAATGAGCTCTCTATGTACATAGCTCATCTTGTTCACTTGTATAGTCAATTACTAGAGAATCTATATCTAAACCCTTAAGTTCAGCATTACTCTTTATATTTTTTAGACTGTGACAGCAAAATTGAGCTCTCTTTTTTGGGCCATTCCCCTCCTGTCTGCCCTACTGTGGCTTGGGCACACCTATCAAATTCACCATTATAACAATGGAAGAGCACACATTGCTGCTGCTTTTTTTTTTTTTTTTTTTAGAGAGAGAATCAATTTTATTTAGTTTTTCATGTGGCTTTCATTGCTCTGAGACTTCAGTGGGTATGTGATGCTGGGGTTTGAACTCGTGTACTCGTGTATGCCAGGCAAGTTCTGTAACCACTGAGCCACAGCTCCAGCTCCCATACACTGCTTCTTTAAAGTGACATCTTTTAGATGCTTAGTGAGTTATCAGATGTGCATACTTTTGATGGCCTGGCCAATTTTACTGCATTTCTTAAAAAGAACACACATGAAGTTTGGGTTTTCTGGGTCAAATGAATAGAGAAACAATTTTTACAAATTACTTCAGGCTGCTTGTAGAAAAAAAAGAATGTTAGAAAAATCATGGCATGTGACCTCAAACAGTGTAAAGTTATACCATTATGTAAAGAATTTTATTGTAGGCACATATTAATTGGCCTTAATTATTTAATGTATATGCTCTATTTTTTCAGCTTCTTAGAATAGTTCTTATTTGTCCATGTTGATGATTTGTTTGTCAAAGGGACATTATAGGTAAATACCAAATTTAGCTAGTACTCTTTTAGAGCATACTACTTGAGTAGCAGAATGAATTTGGAGGTGTATTTTTTTAAGAGAGAGGTACAGTGAGAGAGAGAGAGAGGGAGAGAAAGAATCAATGTTTTTTATTTAGTTTTTCATATGACTTTTATTGTTCCAACACTTTGTTGTATACATGGTGCTGGGGTTTGAACTCATGTCTTCACCCATGCCAGGCAAGTGCTGTAACTGCTGAGCCACCGCTCCCCATCAGTGGTATTTTTTTTTTTAAAGACAATAATGAATTGCTAAAAGTGGACTGAGTTAAAGTTTAGGAAGTTTTCTCAATATTGTAATCTATTGCACAGTCAAGTACCTTGAGGTGCTGGATCTACCTCTCCTCTTCCCCCAATCTTCCCCTCATTATTCTTTTTGTTGTTCATGCGTTAATATAGACCAATGAAAACAAAGTCTCACTGTGGAGCCCACTGTAGGGCACTTGATCTTGAGAATAATCATGAAAAAAGTAACAGTTTCCATCATCTACATTTTGCAGATGTGAACACTGACATTCAGAAAGGTGAAATAAGTTGTCTAAAGCCATAAAATTAGTATGTTTCAGGGGCCAGATCTGAAACCAAACGTTCTAATTCCATTTCCAAAACACAGTGCTGCTCCTCAAATATATGGCACTTATGTGTTTTCTCCCATCTCTTTTTTTGTAGAACTGGGGATTGAACATAAGGCCTCATGCGTGCTAGGCAAGTGTACTACTGCTGAGCTATACTCCCAGCTCATTTTATTTTGTGACAGGGTCTTGCTAAGTTGCCCAGGCTGGCATTGAATTTGAGATCCTCCTATCTGACTCCTGAGTAACTGGGATTAGCAGCCATGCATACCACACCCAACAGCCATATTTTTTTTTTAATTAGGGCTTTATAGTTATATATAGGAGTTGAGTTTGTCCCAACAAACTCATACATCTGTGGAAATCAATTTCAGTTCATGATCTCCCCCTTTTCCTTTCCCCTCCCATTCTCTCTCTCTTTCCTCTAGTGTACTACTTTTCCCTTGTCTATTCGTCATTTTGTTTTTAATATTTTCTGATGATTTCTCTCCTTCTGATCGGTCATGGTTTATAGTCCTGGAAATAATTATGTAGAAGAATGTAGAAAAGAATGTCTACTGGATGCTTCCCTGTTAGGACTGGTAGTTCAGCAAAGGACTTAAAGATAGAGGAGATAATAGAAATTCCATTATTTCAGAATATTTACTTTTACTAGATAAACTATGGTTTAATCCATAGTTATGGTATTGGGGAAATAGTCAACTGTAGTAGAGACAGTGAATTATAAATATGAGTTAGCTATGTGTTGGGGATCCCCCAACATGAGGTCCAGCTGGCTTGTAGAAGAATTGGTGGTAAACAACTCTGACCCAGCTGGCTTTTATCTTCCTTAGTGGCGTAATGCCTGACTGCAGGACTAAGCTATTTGGTCACTCATTGGTACAATTGGATAAACGTGTTTCACTATACCCCTATTGGCTGTTGTAATGGATAAATAGAGTAGCAGCTAGTCAGGTAGAAAGGTGGCCCAAGAAGGAAGCAGCCAGACAGCAAGCGAGAGAGCGGCCCAAGGAGAAAGCAGCCAAAGAGGAAGCAGCCCTGTCCAGAAGCAAGCAAGCAAGGAAGCAGCCCTGTCCTGAAGCAGCCAGAGAAGAAGCATGGAAACAGCAAGCAGCAGCCAGGAGCAAAGCTGCCTGAGAGA